>JBCEWC010004139.1:0-28106 GCA_038996855.1 Solanum aculeatissimum | reverse complement strand
GTCTAGGTGATTAATTGCCCACAGTGATTTCTTGTTCAAAAACACGAACACGATACAAAGAACTTCAAACTTTACAGATTACTTATTTATAACTTGTGGTGGTTGTTAATCCATGTTATGGTGAAAATGTATTTTAATTCGTTTAAAATGTCAATATTTGGTAGTCATGACATCAAGCTAAATACTAAAATTGCATGGGAAAAGAGTGAGAATTAAATAAACATTTTAAATAATTAATATGGGTTGGTAATTATAATTAACAACAATAACCCCACGAACAGTTATATAATATTCCATGAGAAAGAAATGGAGAGACAACAACCATAAATATGAAATTAACACGATAAGGTTCTGATAGAACTGATCAACACCAGGACCACTCTATGAGTCTCTCTTTCATTTTCTTCATTACGTAGATATAATAATTAATGATATAAAATTTTAATTATATATTCAAACTATACAAAAAAAAAATTTAACATAATGTAGTTTTACCTGTTCTGACATGTCACTTATCTTTTTTTTTCAACTTACCATTTTATGCTTGCTATAAAAAGTCTCACCATCAGTGGTGAAGGCGATGGGTGAATGTTCTCTGTATGTGGCTTGGGTAGGGGCCGATTGATGGTGTGAATTATGATGCACGTGAATTTATAATTTTATTATAAAACTAAATATGTTATGTGGATATTTTTAAAAATTGATATAATATATATTGTTTGTTAACAACTGTATTTCAAGAAGTTTGAATAATACACTTGATTGAATATTGAGTTATTTGCATGCCTAGAAGAACAAGGATCAATTCACTTTGATTTTTTTTCTTATACTTTTTTTTTTGTCGTGTACCATGCTTTAAAATTCTTAGATCTGGTTCCATTTTGACAATCCTCTCCTCTTAAGCTAACTTCTGAGTTAAGTTAGGTTTATGATCCTTTTTTTTTAACATGGAATTAGAGTAGATTTTGAATTACTCATATAACTTGTGGTCTATTTAATTACTCACTTGTTCCAATTTATGCGACACTTTTCGTTTTTTAAAGTAAAATAGTTTATGTTTGGTTGGAAATTTGTTCGTGGAATCTTCAATTTTTTTGAAAGGAAGTTTATATATTTGTAAACTATGTAAATAGTATAATAAGTCACAATAATTGACAATTTAAAATATTTTAAAATTTATGATCAAAAATAAATTTGTTTGAATATCAAAATCTAAAAGATACCATATAAATTGAAACCGAGAGAGTATATAACACCTCTTGAATTATCACGGTGAAGCAAGAAATGTTGATATTTGTAAAACATATATATGTCAATTATTCTTGTGTGGCGTCTTTTGTGTGTGTGGTTTCTAGAAATACCCAAAGATGGACTTCAACGCGGCATCTTATAGACTAAAACTTGGACCAATTTTAGGTTTCATTAAGTACAAGTCAAGTGTTCTGATACTATATTTTCCAATCCTTTTAGGCAGAATTTGTGTACACGATAATCTCAATCATTTATTTGGTTCTGTTGTCAACAACTACTTGCTATCCTCATTTCAAAGAATAACTACTTTAACAAACACTCTGCCCACACCAAGCTTTGATTTAGTCTAATTTGTAGCCTAAACTAATTAAATCTATAACCCGATAACGTACATGTCATAGTCAGTAATGACGTAAAAGCAAGAGATCTATATATGTTTAGCATCGTGGATTATTTTAAGTACAAATTGTGAGTAAAGATAATTGCATTAGTCAAAAGTCCACACCGCCCACTTTTAGGACTTGAAAGTAGTTCACAATTGTCTAATTTGGATGCTTTTTCAACAACTTTGAAAAACAAAAAAAGGGATTTACAAGGCCTTTGCCACTGAATATTAAATGGAAAAAGCCTTGTTTACTAGAATATGATGTGGAATACAACTAATTAATTAGAACTATGTTTTAATATGGAGAATTTTGATGCAACAATAACATAATTATTATTATCTGATCAGAGGGCTACACGAAAGTTGTTCGCGTATAGTTACACATAAGGAAAGAATTAATTGAATCTTCTTCGTTAAAATCTACTGGGATAAGTAGGGGGAAAGCAAAACAAAATTTTATATGTTTTGAATTTCCTTAATATACGAAAAATACGTATTTCAATTTCAGATATGACTTTTCTTTATCAATCCTTTGTCAAAATTTATGACTGACAAGTGACAACATTAACGCAAAGTAGTACTATGCGGGGGCAATGACTTACGGTCTGTTTGACCACGTAAGATGCCATATCAAAATGAAGTTGAAATATTATTTGAATATGCAAATTGAATTTTGAAATCGTACTTTTTGTTCATCAACATATGTATATATATACACGCACAAAAAAGAAAAAAACTGAACTCCACAAATTATAAAAACTATAAAAATTTGCCCTAATATTAAATATTTCTTTCAAAATTTATGACCAAATACATGACGAAACTTGATCCAACAATAAACTTGCCAAAAATATTTAAACATTTTTGGCTAAATGCTAACTTAGTACAGTCCGACCGTTGTGCAGATTGTAGGAGAACCTGTCTAAAGGATGGTCCTGTTTGTGAGAAAAGGAAGAAGCAAAAACAAATAAGAAAAAAAAACGTAAGAGAAGGTACCAATAAGTGTAATATGGTGGTCCTTATATCATCACAGTCTTCTCAGAGTCTTAAAGATTCGTCTGACTCTTCAAATTTCCATAAATCTGATTGACTTTTGTCGTACAAATGTACAAATTATACAACGACAATGTAGCATACATTGCAAATATTAATTATTTATACCTTTTTTCTTTTCCAACAAGTTGTATGAAAGCCCGATCAATACGTAAAATATTGTGTCATTTCAAAATGAGATTTGGTGAAAGTTGCCAAGTATTATCAAGTCTTCTCATATGCTAATAAGTTGATTTTGTCAACTATACTAAGTAAGCTATGGGTTGTTCGAGCTGAGAAGTTAAAGCGTATTTGCGTGTCAAGGAGTAATAAATTTAATCTACTAAGTGAAGTCAAACTATTCAACTTGTTATTTGTGCTCTACTAGTTCCTAGGGCGATTTGTCCTAAAGTATCTAAAAGATTAGGTTTTTTCATTTTATCACAAGTTGGTTTTGCATATGGTCAATCAACTTTTATTTTATTGTATCGGAGATACTAAATTATTTTTTGTATATCAAATTATTCAATTTTATTTAAGTTTCGCATAAGAAGATATTGTTCTACTTTTTTATAACAAAAAAGTTTATTTAATTTTACTTAAGAATCACAATAAATGACTAAATATTGTTTTTAAACCAAGAAAATCTTTTGATCTTGCTTAAGTATTATATAAAATGTCTCTTTTATTTTCTCCTGATACTTTATATGACATATAAATAAAGTTGAGTGACTTTATAATTAAAAAAAAGAAATTAGTAACCTTCAAGATACTTAAATAAAATAGATTTATATTTTAATAACAAAATAAATTTAGCAATTTAAGTGTAATAAAATAAAAATTAACCATTCATGAAATCAACACTTTTTACCACTTGTCACAGAACTAGGAAGTACAATACAAAAATTTTCAAATGCACGGAATGAAACGCCGTATTTTGGTTATATAGTACTCTTTGAATTGTACTCTTTGAATTGTCCTTGAAAAATGACACTAAATTCTATTTGAAAAAATCAATAAGCTTCCACGACTATGATTTTCCAAACATTCTAGATATTTTTTAATTATATAAATTGTCATGATTTCATATCCTAATTTAAACTATAAAAAATATAGTTTTCAAGAATGGAGAGAGTAGTTCATAGACAAGGAACATTCAACAACTAACCAACTAAATAATGTTCCCTTAAAATTGAGAAGCTTAGTATTAAATCAGAACCAAATTAGATAACTAGACAAACCAAGAAAAGCTTAATAGTTGTTGGTCTGACCCCTATCTTCATTTCTTATTCTCCTAGTTATTTTAATTACATGGTTGATTATCTAATAAAAAAATCACTTTCTTTGACCCCAAAAAAAAAAAAGAAGAAAAAATCTCTTTCACTCACCAGCCATTGACCTTTCCTTTGGAGTCTTGGCTTCTAATTTACAGTGTTAGATCCGCACGTTGACTATAGTCGAAACAAATCATACGTATTTGTGTGATCATAAATAATTTCATTAATGTTATGATAAGAAATTTGAAATTAAATTATTTATAATATAAAAATAGTTTCTTTTCTTAAAAAATTGGGATAAGAGAAGGAAAAATAGAGAGAAGATTATGCGGTGAGGAATTGAACTCAAGTAGTCAATCGAATACTTAATTGAGAATTTTTCAAAAACAACGAACACTTGAAACATAATAAGGCAAAAATAGTTATAGTTTGCTAACATTATGATTTGTAGCTACATATTATAGGAGAGAGGCGAGGGAGATCGAGAGAGGGAGAGGAGAGGGACGAGCGAGAGAGGGTAGAGAATGGAGAGAGGCGAATTGAATATGTATATTTGTCAAATTGTATATGTATATCTGCGAAATAATTGTATATGTGTTATTCATATATATATGCATTTATATATCTGGCAAGCAAGATTGAGAGAGGGAGGAGAGAAGAGAGCGAGATCGAGAGAGAGGCGAATTATATTTGTATATCTGGCAAGAGATTGCAGAGAGAGAGAAAGAGAGGAGAGAGAAAATAGCAACAAAATCTTAACTATAGATATAAATTGTATTTTTTTTCAAACTATTTGGTATAATTAAAATACATACCATATATTTACCTAGTTACATAATTTATTCTACTTAATTTAATACTATTTTTAATCAAAGATTTAACTTATGTACACTAATATGTATAATCTAACTTGTTATATAATATATAACTTGTCTTGTTTTGTAATATAATTATATTATTAAGTAATTCTTATAGCTAAATTGACATAAATGAATAGAAATAGAGATAGTTTGACGGGTTACAAAAAGGCGCCTAAAATAGAGGCTTTTGGCGTCTGCTTTATTTTTGTTCCTATTTGAAAGTGGTTGATAAAACTTGGACCTTTTCCCTTTATTCTCCTCCTGCTTCTCCCTTCTGTCTCTTTTTACGTTATAGCCTTAGGCTGTTTCATTTCATAATACAGATTTCTGTTACTTTAACTTTTATTTCAAATCCCAATAAATTTCCCATCTTTCTACTTAATTTATCTCTCCAAATATCAGCTGCTTTTGGGGCCTTCTATTAGCTTTCAACCTCTGCTTCTCAGCTCAAAATTAGGTGAACAAATTTCTCTGCTTTTTATTGATTGTTGTCTCTGTTAAGACTTATCAATTAATTGTCAGTTCACTTTATCTTCTTTTCTTTTAAGATCATGGGGTTTTTCAATTTGTTATTACTAGTATTTATGATATAAAATTGGGTTGATCTCTGTTTAATTGGTATTACTAAACTTTTGTTACTCTACTTGATCAATATTTTGTTCTGAGGAAAAAGAAAAACATAGTATTTAGTTACATGATATTCAGTTCTTGATTCCTTGTCATGTTTTCTTCATCTATGTGAGCCTTGTTTGATATGATTGGCGGACGCGGGGATGAAATATACATTTTTTGGCCACCCCTGTTTGATATTGTGAAGGACATAAGAAAAGGTTACAAGCACAGAGTTAGCTCCATGAATTCTTGATTTGCAACCTCTTTAATTTTCTGGATCACGATTTTGGTTAATTATGTGCTACTCAAGAACTTTGTACTGGGTTATTGAATATTTGTTGGTTTATTCTTATCAGGCTAGAGAAACAGATTGAAAAGAATTAATTCTATGGGAAAGAACAAGTGGAGTAGGCATGTGAATCATGAAGATGAGAATATTCATCCAGGTTGTATGTGGGGATTCATACATGCCCTTGGCTACCATAGTTGGCACTCTCGCGTAAAGAGGAAATCTCTACCGCGTATAAATGATGGAAGCAGCCATATAAGAAGTAAGTCAAGATTTTTGACGCAATCAGTGTAATTTAACGTGTTATAATAGGTTAAAGTTGCATGTTATTGCTTGTGTAGAAATTATTGAAACTCCCTATTTGAAATATGTGTGTTTGTTCATTTAGATATCTAACAAACTCTTGTATTCACTCTTCATAGGCATTTATTCATCCAAAGAAAAATTGGTTGGCCAAGATGATCCCAGTGAACTAGAAATGCTTTTGGATGATAATGAAACTCAGTTCTTGGTAAGTGTTATTGAATGCTTGATGAACAATCTTTTTGTAAGTTTATTGGTGTCCAAGTGTTTCAAATTTTGATGAAGACTAATGTTTTCATATCTTTTAAGGTTGACAAGGGCACCAGAAAATCAAAGGGGTCTGGCAAAAGGTCTCTAAAAGCTAAAATAAAAGATTTAATCGCTGAGGAGATGCGTAAAGAAAAGAAGAGGTCCAAGCAGAAGAAATCAGGCTCCTCTGATCAATCTAAGTTCCAGAGAACTTGTTCGGTTGAACCTACCGAACATGATCTAAATGAAACATGCAGTGACAAGAAACATCCTATTATTCTGGTTCCCGCGAATGTGGAGGATGGAGAATCACCAGATAAGAAACGGATGAATGACATCAATGCATATGATACTTCCAGTGATAAGAATGCTCTAAAATCTCAGCTTAAAGATCATGCTGAGTTACTTTTGGAAATTTTAAGGGAATCAGAAGCAGGATATCAGAATTTATCCCGCGGTCAGCTGGCTTCAAAGAAAAAAGCAAGATTAACTAAGTCTGGATCATATCCTGCGTCTCATTTGTCGCGAAGAACAAACTTCAAACCAATTAAGCTTGAAGACAAGAAGAATGAAGTTTGGTCTTCTGCTAAAGGAGAAAGATTGATAGGTGTTACGCGATCAAAATCTTTGTCAAATTATGCGAAGACTCTCTTCACAAGTTTAGGCCTCCTGGATGATGAAGGTACAAACTTGAAGGTAGACAAGTCGTCAAGCTTTGCCTGCCATATTACCAACGGAGCAGTTGATAATAAAGAAAATAAGGAAGAGCTCGTTGATGTTGAAGAAGGAATTAAGCAGGGCTCAACTTATGAATTGCTCAAAGATTTGAATGGAGAATATGAAAGTAAGTCCAATGGGTACTGTGAAGTTGATGGATTTAACATTAGGAAAAATACATTCATGCATAAGAGAAGTTCCTCTCTGAACGAGTCCATGGATCGATATACAAAATTATTTGAACATAGTTTTCGAAAGGAAGTGAACTTGAATCCCTCCAAGAGTTTGAAATTGACTAGTGAATATGAGATACCACCACCAATGTCATTCAGAAGGATCCGTTCTCTATCTTACTCCGAGTCTTGTTCACTTCAACCAAACGGGGTGGCTGGTGATGCCCAATTTTCAGAATGGCTAATAAAGACCATAGAAGAGAGGAACTCACATATAAGAGCAGAAATTGAGAAAGAAGAGAAGCCGGTACATGCCACTGAAGAGACTGGATGCAGAATTGAAAAAATAGAAGGAAGTGAAGATATTAAGACAGTAGAAGCAGATATTGGAGAAGTCGAAGATCTTTCAGAGATCATCAATGAATTAAAGGTGTTCAAAGCAAGCTCTTATGAAGAACAAGAAACCAAATGCACTGAATCAATCCCAAATGATATGGTTCTGAATTCAGAAATTTGTTCTAAAGAAGACATTTCCAGCTTTGCAGAATTCCAGATTTCAGAAGGTATGTCCATTTTTTCTCATTAATCATCAAATATTTCTGGTTCTTATATATACAAAAGACATTCTCTTTAATAACTAACTTCATTTTGTTATTCTACGTGTGAGTTGTGGTTTAATTTATTTCATTTGCCTCAGGTTTTGCTCTTAAACAGAATGTTGATGTTGACATTCTAGCAAAAGCAGATCATCATAGCAAATCTTACAGAAAGGAAAACGCTGACTTGTGTTATGTGAGGGACATTCTTGAGCATTCAGGTTTCTCAAGCAATTTCTTCAGAACAACATGGTACTCACAAGCCCAAGTATTGAACCCTTCACTAGTTCGAGAACTTGAGTCCTTGTGGCATGAAGAACAGGACTGTTGTCTAGGGGAGTTCGACTTCTGTTGTCATCATCACCTACTATTTGATTTGGTCAATGAGGTTTTAGTCCAAATGTATGATAAATCATGCACACACTATCCTAAGGCCTTATCCTATAGTTGTCGCGTTAGTCCATTGCTAGAAAATCGAATGATTGAAGAGGTATGCAACAACGTAGGTACCTTGTTGAGGTTGAAACCAGAACAAGAATCAATCGACGCCATTGTGGATCAAGACTTGAAAAAGGATGATGGTTGGATGAATCTTCAACTAGAAAGTGAATGTTTGGCACTTGAACTAGAGGACATGATTTTTAATGATCTTTTGGAAGAACTAGGATGTTTTTGAGTATGCAGAGTTGCTTGCTATTTTTCTCTTGATTAATCTATGTATATGAATTTTGGTTTTGCTCAATGTATATATCTACACATGTTCAGTTGAGTAGTATGGTATACCTTAATGCAATAAGAAGGATTGTGTCAAAACTAAGGTAAGTACTCCCTCTTCCCTTCACTTTGTGACATTCATAAAAGAACCATTCTTGGGCTTTATCAAACTAAAGGCTTAACCTGTAGTTGGTATTCCTCAACAGGCCTGAGGCCTAATAAGTATGACTAAACTTGTAGGGCCTACTAGGAAAGCCCATGAAACATATGGGCTTAGCATTTCTAAATGAGTTGCATTCTAGAAAGGAAAAATTATGCGGATAAGCAAACATATATACTAGTTAATTAGTTAACATAGCTATAGTTTGAATTAATATGATTTGCGGTAAACATCTAGCTGTAATTACAGTTTGAGTTTTGTATAATTCGCGCGATTTATACAAACGTTGTGCGCGAATCAAATTATATACTGAAATATAAAAACACAGTGAATTGTATAGCGAAATATACAAACGTTATACAAAAATTGTGAATTGTATAACAAATTATACAAATACTGCTATAAGTTATAGCCTATAACTATAGTTACAAAATGTAATTACCCAAATTACAGCTACAGAACATAATTAAGCTTTATATATTTGTCATTTATGAAATTTGCTCAATTGAAGGAATACTTCTTAATTAATAATGATAATGATATTTTTGGTGGCATAAGCATACCATATAGTTAACATTATAATTCATTCAATTATCAACTCAAACGTGTCGATAGGCTTCATTTTTACGACTACCTTTTCCAGGAACAAATAGGAATCAAATTGTGAAACTGCAATGGAATAATCGTACCACTGTTGGTAGTGTTTGAAAATAATGATATACTATATGCTCTTCTTTTTTTCGTAAAAGATATGTGAAGCATCTTGTTCTCAGGATTTTAAATAGCTAAAAATGGATGGAGCATGTGCTTTATAAAGTAGAAGTAGATTGATGATCAATGACTACTACATTGGATGGTTAGAAATAAAAGCACAAAAAGGCACTTTTTTTATTTTTATTTTTCATTAATATATTGGAACAGAAAATAAATAAACAATGACCATGAATAATACACTAGATATATATAAAAAATTAAAATTTTGCTTCTTTAATTGACTTTTGTGACATATAAATCTTTAGGATCACCCAAAATGCCAACAACCCACCATTCTATTGTGTGAGTAGTCAATTCCAACAGGTTGATTTACTTATTCTCATCAAATCACTTACTTATTATTTATGATTCAAATCAATTGATAGTTTCCTTTCTTTCCAAAATTCAAATCAATGAGGAAAGCGTTGCGTTTGAAAAGTATGAATGACAAATGAAGAGTTATAACTTTTCTGAAAAGTTATGATCTTTGTTGAAGAGTTGTGACTTTTGCAAAAGGTTGTGACATTTTTGATAAAGCACAAAAAATACCTTTTCTTTATATATAGAGAATTTTCCTCTCATTTCTATAATAGTTTTTTCTAACTTCTTCTACATAAATAAATTCTAGTGTGTTTTACTACTGTTGAGTGGTTCGCTAACATCGTAATTTTAGGTACCAATACACTAATAAATAAATCATTCTATTCTGGAAGGATATATTCCATTAATTTTTTTTTTTGATAAATTGGAATTCTCAATATTTATACATGCTCAATGAGATGCACTAATAATAGGATACTTTATCTCCTAACTAACCCCACGGGCTCTATGACTGCCAAGCACATGAGTTTTTTACGAATCAAAATAGAAAATGGAAGACTTATTATTTAACAGTATAAATGACTTATATACCGTATCAATCAAGGTGTATCTAAATCCCTGTTCTAAGAAGTTGAAAGAAAGTTTTTACCATATTCTTTACAAGTTTTTACACGAAGCAAATCTAAGAAGCCGAATCGATGGATTGATCCGGATAACGAAGCTTAATTTGAGTCTCGATTAAGAGCAGGGAGACTTAATTAGGCGAACTTTTCTATTTGTTCAAGCTTGAGAGAAGAATGATTAGCAAAATGGTTTAGACGTTACTTTTTACTAAAAATAAATAAACAATATATATCAATAATCTAATAAATTTTTATATGATCATAATATATAACTGAAATTGTGCGTCGAAAAACATAGCACATGGATATGATCTTGTCAGTACTTTTAGCAATATTTGTTCATAAACAAATGCATGTTGCACGCAAAAAAGAAATTCCCTTTTGACAATATCCATTCAACATGCCTCCAGCTGGATATCTAACATATTACATGTATAAGTATAAAACCAATTTAAGTTAAATACGTATTTCTTTGCTTCGTTCATTTTTACTTATTCGTATATAATAAATATTTTATGTTTTCATATAATTAGACGAGTTTAACAAGTTGCTCACCCGTTTACAAATTATTAAACAAAATTAAGTATAAACAGTTATACGTATTTCATTATTAGTCAGTTACGATAACTATGTCTCAATCAAATAAATTAAGATCAAATATATAAATTTAAACTTAAAACTTGATATTTTTCTATTTAAGTCCATCTCTATTCAATATTATTTCACCATTTTTCCCTCTAGGTTAGCACAAATTTCAATTTCTTATCATGTGATTTTACGTGTGCATCGATCATTCTCTTTTAACTTATCTTTTTGATAAGTTGATTATAATAAACATAAATCATCAAGAATTGTGATAAAATAATATTTTTTTATCATTAATCAGAGATCTTACTAGCCCTAAAAAAAGGATAATCTTTATACAAATATGGATAGCTAAAAGTACCACCCATATTATTGGGTTTTCCACATACTTTCAAATTAGTTAAATCAGTAAATTTCAAACACGGAATTTATTAATAAACAAATAAAGATTGATTGAGTAAATATTTTATCACAGAATAAATCATAAATTTTATAGCCAAAAAAAAAAAAAATCAAACAACCCCCATTATTTGTCCACGTGTCAGGTATATGATCACACAGAATCACCAATAAGTCTATAAAATCCCACTCTCATCAATTCCTCATTCATCACAATTTACAAATACTTGCACAAGAAATCAAATTTCTTTTAGTTAATTATCACTCGATTTTTCCTAAGAAAAAAAAAATCATGTCTTGCTGTGGAGGAAACTGTGGCTGTGGATCTGGCTGCAAGTGCGGCAATGGCTGCGGAGGGTAAGTTATCAGTAAATATCTATGTTATTACAAATATATACTTAGAAGAAAATCAAATGAAATTTCATAAAAATTTTCACAAAATCAAGATGATCTAGCTGACAGGTTATTTTTTGAATAGCTATAGTTTGTTAAAATTATGATTTGTAACTACGTAGAAGAGAGCCGAGTGAGATCTCGAGAGAGAGGCGAGCAAGAGAAGGCAGAGAGTGAAGAGAGACAAATTGTATATGTATATCTGTCAAATAATTGTATATGTATATCTGGCAAGCAAGATTGGGAGAGGAAGGAGAAAGACGAACGCGATCGAGAGAGGGAGGAGAGAGGCGAGAGAGAGGAGAGAGGAGAGAGGAGAGAGGAGAGAGGCGAGCGAGAGAGCGAGGAGAGAGGCGAGCGAGAGAGGGAGGAGAGACGAGCGAGAGAAGGAGGAGAAAGGCAAACTATAATGATATAACATAAATACATATTATATGTTTGTTAATTTACCCTTATTTTGTTCCTTTCATTTAATTTAATTATATAGTTTCTTGATTTTGATAAATTAATTGCAGATGTGGAATGTACCCCGACTTGGAGAGCACCACTACCTTTACCATCATTGAGGGTGTTGCACCTATGAAGAAGTTAGTCTGATTTTAACTTAAAAGAGTTTTCTATATTTTGATTTTGTTACGATCATGACATTACTTTTTACATAGTTTCTAAATATGTAAGTTTTAAAGATCTTATGTCCATAATTCACGGTCAAAGTCAAGAAGTTTATCTCTCGAATTTCGAACTATAACACATAAACTAGGACAGAGAGAATATTTTTTATCAGCTAATCCATAAAGGACGCTTATAATATGAATGAATTAGTATTAACCTTCTATAACAAGTTAAATTACACTAATAATTTGAAACTTCTTTACCCTATTAAAGTGTGTATGTATGATGATTTACATGAATTAATTGCAGCTATGGAAAGGTTGAGGTATCTGCTGAGAAAGCAACAGAAGGAGGAAATGGCTGCAAATGTGGAGCAAACTGCAAATGTGACCCTTGCAACTGTTGAGAGACCAAAATGTCTCTTGTTATATTAATTACTGTGTGTTTTTAATAAGACTACAAAACCATTGAACTGACCATCTGCAAATCTTTTTGACAAAGGTTTGTCTGATGTTTGTTTCATGGTTTTTTATGTTTGGTTTTCTAATCTCATTATGTCTGTATGAAGGAAGTTGATTTGGGCTTGTAACACAACTTTATCAATATGCAATACAAGTTGGCTCCTCCTTTTAGTATGTGTAAAATCTCTCTGTTTTTAACACAATTTTCTTTTACTTTTATCCTACAACCAAGATTTTGCACTGAGAATGTCAAAACATTAGTACAATTATGTTGATTAAGAGGTAATTACAAGTACTATAATTTAATGAGAAGCTCCTTTATTTTAAACTTAAGATAAATAATATGTTATAACAAGCTAAATGATGCTTACTATATAAAAATTCCATTTCGTTGTCGATAATCCAACTTAATTAATATTTAGGCCAGGAAAGTATAAGGTGCAATAATGAAGGTTAGGTAAACGTCACTAATCTTATCTTGTGTGGAAATTATTGAACTTGAAATATTTCATTTGCGTGTGAGAAATTATAAATAATTTGATTGGAGACCTTAAAGTTCTTATGAATTACGCAATGGATCATTTGCGCGCTTCTGTCCTATTTTGGATTGGTCTTTAATTTATGTCGATTTCATTTTCTAAAAAACTTGTGGCACTTGGCATAAATTTGATTGCGGCACAATTTTATGCTAGCAATGATCACTACCATTAGTCCATTTTTCCATCACCATCACCTTTGAAAAATACTTATCTTTGGTGCTTTAGCCTTTATTTACGCAAAGTAGAAAAGATCAATTTTTCTAATCAATAACTATCATGTACGTCACAAAGTGGACCAATTGGGTTGTGTATGGAAAATATCTTGCATTAAATACTAGTTTTTTCCAGAGAAATGCTTTCCAGCATTTAATGAGTTAAAAGTATTTTTTGCAAATATATATTAAAGATTAGTAAAAGTGTTTTCATGAAATTTCCGTGTACTATAACAATAATGTTGCAAGTTTTAACAAGAGCAAATAACATAAACGTAAGGAAATAACTTCCGTTCAAAAATGAGGCCTAGTTTGATGGCATCAGACTCACTATAGAAAACAGAAATACTTTGTACTATAGTCTGGTTAGCAACTTGCAAAATTCTACGGAACTACTAAATAAGGATATCTTAAAAATGATTATTTGGGATGTGTACCAAACGCTGTGTTCTCTCAGTGCAAAAATTTGTGTCCACCACTTAACTAAGCACGGATACCCCTGTTAAGACTCACCATGCGAGATCCGTCCATATTATGGCTTCCCCTAGCAGCTGCATTTGTCTGATATCGTGAACCTTGACCACCATGAGTTCGGGCCTGACCAGCTCTGTCCTTTCCTTGCCCCGAGGCAATTCTACCGATGGCATTATACCCTGTTCGCCCCCCACTGCTTCCTTGCCTGCCTTGTGAGAAGGAGAACTCCTGCCACTTACCAGCCCCAACAGCAGCTGCAGCGGCATAATCCTGACCATCCCTGCGCCTAAGGGGAAGACCCTCCAATGAACCCCCACCGATCCTGGACTCCATAGCTCTTTCATTAGTTTCAGATAGAATTGCCAGCTTTTCTGTCAATTGGAATGCCAAACGTTGCAGTCTTGTATGCTTAACGTCATGGAAGACCACACAGCGAGTTGGTTGATCCCAGCTTGCATGAAGCTCTTCACTGATAATCATTTTGCTCACAATACCATGAACTTGTGAATCAGAAAGGTCAAACATCCCTGAAAGCTGATCCAAACTCAGAGAATTGTAAGAAGAAGAATATGTAAAAAGGTAGGTCCTCAAGGCCTCTTCCTTGATTTTGGCTCTAACCATCTCAAGAACACTATTTTTGTCCTTAAGAAGTCTCCACATATCAAGGGACTTGATAACATCAAAGGCTTTCAGGAAATCTCCATGCTTGAGGGCTCTTGTGGCTGCCATTGCATGGTCCCTAACATTTTC
Source organism: Solanum aculeatissimum (assembly GCA_038996855.1). Taxonomy (NCBI): domain Eukaryota; kingdom Viridiplantae; phylum Streptophyta; class Magnoliopsida; order Solanales; family Solanaceae; genus Solanum; species Solanum aculeatissimum. Next base: position 13,366 of record JBCEWC010004139.1, on the reverse strand, counting down.
AGGTGGGCCGGTGAAAGTTTGCCTCTCACTCATTTCAAGCAATCTCCGGAAGTTCTTGCTTATGACCTTGCGCCTTGTGTCATGACCATTGGCTGCCATGTTTGGCACCTCTAGTAACATGGCACATATCAGATGGACAGCCTCAAGAAGCTCAAGATTTATATGCATATGATATGGCATCTGACGTCTTCGTTCTATCCTTTCCTGCCAAGGATCAATGTGTAGATTTAATGTTATGACAGGACTCGCAATGAAGAACAGAAAAGAATACCAAGATACACAAGTCAGTAAGATGATTATTGGCTTATTTAAACTGCAGTTAAGGAGTTAGCAAGAATATAGCTTAGCCCTTCGCCTATTCACAACCATCTTGCATCATTCAACTTAAGCTTTCCTTAATATTTCATAAGTACTTAAAATTATACAAAAATGTTGAAATTCTATTTTCGAACCAAAGCCTTCTCACAGGAGTACCTTCTATCTCATTGTAAAGCAAACCAAACTGACAAATGCTTTAATCCAATAGTATTCAAATACAAGGCACAGATTTTGCAAGCTATAACACACATTTTTAGATTTGACTGCTTTACCAAGGTTAAAAGCACTCCTAAGTCATTATCATCTTCACAGTGAAGGCTGTGTAATTTGTTTAAAATCTCTTCATCTGAATCCCAATTTAAAAACTAAAATTCAAAGCAAATGAAAAGACTCAAAACTTAAAGGTAGTAACAACCTTTTTTCGTCTTAACAGAGCAGTACATGAAGAAGTCCATAGACAGATTGTGACTGAGTAAACAGCATGGATACTCATGAAGAAAAGGCAAGCTCAAATCCGGCAAAAACAAGCAAAAACACTTTAGGTCCTGCTATAAGTAAGACATAAGGAATACTAGTATTTCAACCTTTAATACCCATGATCTTCCACTCTTATTTTATTTTTCCATTGTAGTACACACATTATTGTACTCGACACCACATTTTGAGAATGTGACAGTAAATAAGCTAGAAATTGCCATTCTGAAGCTCAAAAGAGCATGACTTTCCATGCAACAACACAGCAACGAATGAGACACAAAATAAAAGAAATATCTCGCTTAAAGAAGCAAATACATGACATAAATACTGCCAAACAGCAAAAATAAATACCTGTTCTGGGGTCTTCTCATGATATCTGCTTTGGGAGACACCTTGTGCAAGTAATTCCTTCACCCTGCCAGCAGAATAAAGTTCAGAAAGGCAACTCTGTGCTTCTGTAATGAGTCCAACCCTGAATGCACAGAGACCAAGCTGCGCCATGGCTCTGTTAAAAAGTATCTGAGTTGAGATGTCCATATGCTGGATATTATCCTGCAAGTGACTCATTAACAACAAGTCACGGGATACTGAAAACTCGTCGAAGAGGGCATGATTGTATATGTCACAAAGCATTGCACGTGCCTTGGTCCGCTCATCCCCATGTTTGTAAATGAGCGAAACAAGGATGTCCATCAATGACCTGCTGCTCTCTTCAAAGGCAGGTTTCCTGGGCACAAGTTCAGGGGTCAGAACAAATGCTAGTGGACCTTTACTCTCCTCAACCACCTTGTTCTCGTCAGCAGACTCTCCCTCTCCTTCTGCTATTTCAGCCAACTTTCTCATAGCATCATACACCTCTTGAGGTTTATAATAAATGAACTCAACCTGTTTAAGAGCCACCTTTGCAGCAGCCCGGTAGTCCCCTACGCGTGCTAAATAATCTTGGACATTTTGAGCAAGAACCAAGAACAATGGCTCATCCCTCAGCCTCTCAACATATTCCCGAGTGTGTGGATCAATAACCTGCAAGCTCTTAAAGAATTCAACATCAATCTTTTCAACAAATGCTACCAAGTTCCCCCAGATCCTTATTGTCCCTGTGTAGTCTGATCCTTTCTGGGTTTCATTCTCGTCAGGCTCGACCATGTCATCAACTACAATATTAGGGTATTGGGTCAACATGTCAAGTATGGTAAGCATATTCTGCACACACTGTTTCCATACGTTTACCGGCATGTGCCCACTGAGACTTGGATTAACATCAAACTGGGCAGAGACAACACTGAAAAGAATTTCAAGCTTCTGAGCTGGGGTCTTGGCCACCTTGGTCAAGAAGGTGAGCTGCTCAACCAATTCAATCCTTCCAGTCCCCTTCCTACCCCTAGAAGCAACAATTTCCTTAAACTTCTTGTTGACTATATCCCACGTGATTTGATTTGGGTCCTTGAATTGTTTATCCATTAGTTTGTCTTTCTTGCTCAGCATAATCTCCCACCCGTTTACTCCGCCGGGACCTTTATTAACATCATCTTCCTCATCGGATTCAGCTGCAATCTTTGTAGGGTCCTCCTCGAATTCCTCTTCGTCCTCCTCGTACTCCTCTTCTGACTCTTCATCATCCCCACCTTCATCCTCACTAACAGGAGGATTCTCCCTATATTTGTTGATCAACTCTTCGTACTGTTTATTATTTTTTTTGAGCTTTTGTTTCATTGAATTCAAGGCTTTGGCATTGCTACTACTCATCTTCTTCTTTGCCTCCTTATTTGCCAACGCCTGAGTCAAAAAGTCCTCCAGCATCACCAGAGCTTTGATGTACAGATTTGGAGCTCTAGCTGACTCTGTGATGCGCATGACTTTCTCCAGCTGCTTATTGATCTTGTCGAAGCTCTCTTGCAGACTGACCCAGTCATTGATCTTCATACCATTCTTCATCTGATCAACTGTAGCTGACAATTCATTAAAGCGCTTGTCCTTGGCTGACCGGACAACACGCTTCTGCCCATCTGACTCGTCACTATCACTATCATCAGCTGCAAGATACCTCGATCCAGCCTCAGTTTTGACAGTTTCAGCTGGCTCATCCGGCTGCTCATAATCACTATCCTCCTCCTCCTCAGTCTCACTGTCACCCTGTTAAAAAACGTGAAAATTAGAGATCAGGTTTCACCTACTTAAAGGGTCAGTTGATGCAGAATGGACCATGCCCATGTCTAAGATAAAGACTTAACATATACAAGAAATAAACTCATGCATGTTAAGTACTCCAAATTCAAGACTCCTAATACTTCCTTTCAGAAAGTGTAATTAATTTCAATTACATAGGTGGTGTTTGGTATGGAGGAAGAATTCTACAGAAAAAGTCTTTTCTTGAATCATTAGTGTTAAAAAAAAAATACTGCAATTGTATAAGGTGAGTGGAGCATTCAATATAAAAAATAAAGTTTTGGTGATATTCTTCGATACAAAAGGTTGACAAAGTTTCAGCTTGAAGCATATAATATTAAGTGTTGTGATATTTTTGTAAAGAAAAATAGCTTCCCTGTTCACCTGACAAAATTCATTCTCCCAACTTCCAGCCCTTCTTTAAATAGTTCAACAAAATCAAACAACGAGCAAATAGAATGAATGTAAATATGTTCCATCGATACCAAACACACCCTATATTCCCATCGTACAAAATTGTTTTTCTTTCAGAAAAGTTAAGGTAATTCAGAAGAAACATTAATTTATCATTCTAACCTGACAGTCCATAAAGTCATAAAAACATCTTCCATTCTTAAATCAAAAAGGGAACAAATAAAAATAAGATCTTTCATCTAACAGAGAAAATATTCAAAAGTCTGAAGCCTCTTCCAAGGGAATTGAGTGTTATAAGCAAATTTAAAAGGATAAATTAATTACCTGAGTCCAAAAACGCGATGCCATCTTCTTCAACAATAAGTTTCTTACGGCAATGCAGATATGAAAAACTGCAATCCACAAATCCAATCCAAATCAAAATAAGAATTATGTATTAAATAAGTCTACCACGAAAAAGAAAAGAAAAAAATCTGTAAACAAACAGCTAATTGAATCGTAGAGGAACCTGCAGGCTAAGATGAATTTCACACAAGAGACTGAAGTTGGATGGAATTTTTCGATTTGAAACCCTAAGGACGCTGTGTTTTAGTGAAGATGATGAGTTTCGGAAGGCCGTTAAATTGGGCTGGAAAAAACTTGGATCGCCTTTTGGAAGCTTGGCCCACTTAGTATTAGGCCCAATTATGTTTTGTTGAGTATTCGATTTTATTCCTCTTTTTAGTAGGGTCAACAATTATGTCCAAGTTCCAAATAGATTAGGTTATAAATTTTAGTTTTTATTTAAACTTATTTCATATTATCATCGTATTATATAGAACTAAAATAAAAAATAAGTTAACTATAACAACCATCATAATAATAGTTATACAAATTTTATACCAGGTTAAAAGTCTATTCTCAACTAGTAAGCTAGTGTTTGGCCCCAAATTTCTAAATGTTCTTGATAAGTTATTCTTGAAAAATATCATCGGCAAGTTTTGATGAAGTTTTACCATGTGCTTTGCCAAATTTTTTCAAGAATATTTGATTATTTTAAAAAATATAATTTATATCCATAAGTTCTAAAAATTATTTAAAACACTCGTAAGCTTGTGTTATCATTCTATAATTACAATCAACAACAACAACAAAATATCAATATGGATTCAAACTTGTCACTGATTCAATTGAAATTATAATCCATTGAAAGCAAATTGTTCTTTTTTCTCGATCTTATTACTCAAATTGTAATTCAAACTTTTTTAGAAAAGGTACATAAATATTAGTTGAAATAAATAAATGATGGATGTTTTTTATAAAATATAAAAGTTTGTGGTTATTTTTAAATATTTAAAACTTTTCAAATACAATCCCAAGTTCCCAAATATATATTTTTTCTCTAATTTTTGTAAACTTGAGAATTCTTCAAATATATTTGACGAGTTTTATGATCAAACACCGTTTTTCAATTTCTTTTTTTAATTTTTTCTCAAGTTTTCCCAAAAAAATTCGATGCCAAACGGCACCTAACTATCAGCTGTATGAATATTTTACTTCTATTTTTAGCTAAGTTGGCATTAATATAAGCATTTATAGGTCTTTCAAGATAACCTTATTTTTCATTGTAATTAAACCTCATCCTCTTTTAATACCTTCTGTTAACATAATTTTTCACCTACTAACTGGTATATCTTTAGATTGATGCTAAATATGTTTACACTCTTTGATAAATATTTATCATTTTTAATCTTATTTAATCGGGTATTTTTAGTATTCACATTTCTTAGTGTTTACATTTCTGCAATGCATAATTTCCTATTAGGGAAAAAATATCCCTATTTAATTTAAGACATTAACATAAATATGTCAACAAATTTTATTTATAACTAAATATCAATATTTTTTTAACAAAAGAATACATACATGGAAAATCTAAAAAAAAAATGGAACAAGAAAAAAGAAGTCTTAATTAATGCATTTTGTCTCTCTTATAAAACTCTAAAAAAAAAAAAAGGAGAAGAAACAAAAAGTGGTTTTAGTTAATGTTTTTTGTCTCTTCCATGGGAAAAATCCCAAAGACAAAGATATTATATGCTTAAAAAAAGTGGACGATTTGGGTGTTAATGTTGGTAAAATTGTTGCCTACAATATATATGTTCTCAGATTTTTGGTTAATTTTTTATGACAATATTGATTTTTTTATTTGACTAGTAATAGTGTTGATAACAATAAATATGATAACAGTATTTTGATTTATTTTGATGGCAATGTTGATTTTTTTATTTGATTGATAATAGTGTTGGTAAAATTGTTGATAACAATATATATGTTGTTAGTTTTTTGGTGAATATTTGGTGGCAAACTTGATTTTTTAATTTGATTGATAATAGTATTGGTAAAATTGTTGAAATCAATATATATGTTGTTAGTTCTTTTGGTGAATGTTTATTGATAAACTGGTCATGTTGGTTTTATGGTAGATATATTTCTATCACATAACACTTTGATCTCCACTATTTTTAACTATCAAATTTTAATTCGATAAATAACATCTTCATCTGTCATTTCATTTTCTTGAAATAACAAGTGTATATATTTAAATTATTTGTATTTGACACGACTGTCTCGTCTAGTCTCATCATATTAGGATGAACAATTTCAACTAAAGCTGTAGTTGATTTAATAGTAATTAGAGTTTTGCTATAATAAGCTAAACATAGCAAAAGTCTTCTAATCACATTCTTATCTCTTGTAACTTCAAATAGTGTGTGATGTAAATTACAATGTACACACATATTAATTCCTTCTGTTTCGTTTTTCTCAATTTTTTACCAGATATGTTTAATATCATATATCAAAGTACATTTTGATACATTTCATATATTTTTAATTATTAAATCAGATAAATAAATTAAAACAAATGAAATATATGAAGTAGATAATTTTCTCAAAAAAATATACTCATTACTGTACTAATCCATCTAGTATTATTTTTTTATTACTAAGAATATATTGAATTTACATTTATTCAAGTAGTAAAAGTAAAAAATTAGGACTTCAAAGTGACAGGTGTACAAGATATATACTACAAGTCATAATAAGAAGCTGCTAAGCAAAGGGGAATTTTCTTGTGCATAGTAATCCCCAAAGCTTCTTCCATATCAAGATCCTTAGCAAGCATTCCTTTAGGAAGTGTCCATTCAAAATGAAATAATAAATTAGCAATTGCAAGCTCAACAAGTGGTATAGAAAAATTAATTCCTGGACACCCTCTTCTTCCCGCACCAAATGGCAAAAATTCATAATTTTGGCCTCGATAATCGATCTTCTTATTCAAGAATCTCTCAGGTATAAATGTTAAGGGATTTTTCCAGTAATTTGGATCGGTCCCAATTGCTGTCGTATTGATAAGGACTCTTGTATTTTCAGGGATTTCGTAGTCCATTATTTTGCAAGTAGAAATTGCTACTCGAGGGACTAGTAATGGAGCTGGTGGATGAAGTCTAAGAGTTTCTTTTATAACCAATTTCATGTATTCAAGTTTGTAAAGATCAGTTTCTTGGACCTTTTGTTTTCCCTTGCCAACTTGTCTCACTTCTTGTTGAACTTTTTTCATGACTCTTGGGTTTAACATGAGTTCCGCCATGACCCATTCTATGATTGCTGCTGATGTATCAGTTCCCGCTACAAATATATCCTGCATATCATACATAATGATGTTCAATTCAAAAAAAGAAGTATTTTAGAACATTTAATACTAGATGTCATGTCGCATTTACATGTCGCTATTAGGAAAATAGAACGCGGAGAATAGATTTCAGTCTGAGGCATTTAATCATACACTGTCCTAAGGATATTTTGCTCACATAATAAATATAAGATAATTAGGTGTATATCTCAGAATTTAACAAATTAATCCAACTATAAATCAAGAGCAGAACCAACATAACTTTTAGAAGATAAAATTAAAAACCCAGCAAATTAGGAGATAAAAGGATATAGAAAATTAATATTTTGTTCTTTCAAAATGTCATGTATATATAGGTAAATGATAGCTAGTTTGATAAATTAATATAGTATTGGCTAGTTTTGACTTTTGATCGAATTAATATTGTTCTGGCTGGTTTGACGAAGTTAATTTTGTATTTGCAAGTTTAGATCATTTCAAGGTAAGAAAAAACAAAATAATAAAAGAGTAAGTACATTACTACTATATAACCGCCTTAAGAAAGACATGTCATCTTCGATATATATCTGTTTCAGTTGTTTGATTTTATTATATTTTTATTAATTATTTCTTTAGTTGTTATAGTTATAAATTTATAATATTATTTTTAATTGATTTTTTATTTATTAAAGGTAGTTATTGATTAACATGTCTCCTTCAGCTACTTAATTTTACTACATCATTTATAATAATTATTTTTTCAGCTATTTCAATTATGAATTTACAATATTATCCTTAATAAATTATATTTTTAAAGGCAATTGTCGATTGACGTGTCTGATTCAGTTATTTGATTTTACCATATTACCTCTAATAATTTATTTTTCCAATTGCTTTAGCTATTAACAATTTAAAACATTTAAAAATAAACACAAATTTTGATCGTCTCTCAAAATTTTATACGTGCAATATAAATTGGAACAACATACATAACATATATTATTTGAAAATAACATAAAATATGTTATAAGTCACAATAATTAACAACTTAAAAATTTAAAAACATATATATAAAAAATTTATTAATATCACATAAATTAAAATAAAAAATAATATATATAGGATCCGTGTTAACACGGACTCTTGTGACTAGTGTAAGTAATTCTTTAAAAATGTGACTGATGGCCTCAACTACTACTACTTATCTTTTACCATTGACTAGTGGCCTACCCAACTACTACTACTTATCTTTTTCGTTTTACCACTAGCTGTTTAGTAATTTTTACCAACCTAACTATGGTGGGTGTGCAAGCTTGATAGGCATCTTCATTCGTTAAAGAATAATTATTTTTTTAATTTTTTTATAAAACATTTATTATTTTTATTTATTATCTAGATATTTTATATTTAAAAAATATTTATTATTTATAGAAATTGCATTGTATATTAAAAAAGAATTATATAAGCAATATATATATATATATATAGTATAAATGCATTATAATTATTTTGATTAAAAAAATTGCACTATATATTAAAAATGAATTAGCATGTACTATATATGAATTACACTATGTATCAAATTAATTTTGCATGCCATAAAGATATTATTAGTGTCATAAAATATATTATACTCAAATTTTAGTAAAAAAATTACCTTATGTATTAAAAGTGAATTATATATGTATTAAAATTATAATGCTATAAATAATAAATATTTTTTAAATATGATATATATAGGTAAGTCCCTCGCAAAATGTCGATGTAAGTTTGGATCTTTTTACTAGCTCACGTAAGGAGAATTACTTGTAAAAATTTTGTTAGAAAAATGTGCTCTTCTAAATCAATGAGTAATACAACCTTTTAAAATACTCATTATTTGTTTCAACATTGGCAACGCATAATCTATTTTATTGTTAAAATTAATGAGTCACTATTTATAGAATATTATCTTTTGAGGAAGCTAGTGATATTTTAAAAAGTTATAATATAATGTCGCATTGTCGTGTATACAAGTTAAACTTAATTGATGTCAGAAAAAAAATAAAGGAGAAACTTACAGCAAGAAGGCCCTTGATGTGACTATGTTGAAGAGGTACATCTTGGTTTGGATCCTTTTGAATTCGAAGCAATACTTCAACAAGATCTTCATCGTCCCTTTCTTTAATCCAATTTCTTGAAACAACATGATCCTCTATTACTTTGTCATAATACTTGTCCAATTCTCTAAAATTCTTTTCCAATCTTTCATCTATCCCATTAAATTTGTTAATCCATGCCATTTTTGGAAAATAATCAGCAACATTAAACTCACCCAACAATTCTTGTGTCTCATAAAGAATTTCATGAAATTTTTTCTCCCCATTATCATAGTCTCCACTTTCATCACTTCCTTTCCCAAAAGCCACACGACAAACAACGTTATTAGACAAGGTTAGTGCCAATGCACTTATGTTAGTACATGAGTTCAAAGAATTCCCAACTTCTTCAACCAAACGACTCACTTCCTCATCTCGAATTGATGAGAAACTCTGTACTCTCTTTGTGCTTAACAACTCCAACACTAGAATTTTTCGAACTTCTCTCCAGTAATTACCTGTTCAAGACATAATTAAGTAATTAAACAAGATATATATTCTCCAACGTCTTCTTATATGAAAGAATATATAAAACAAGATATTACATATGTAAATAAAATTTCTGACTTCGCTACTGAGATCTGCCTCTGTTGTCACTCTTTGTTAAAGAGATCTAATTAAGTAAATAAAAACATACGTTATTTTCTCTAACAAGGACAAGCATACCGTAAGGAGCAAAAGACACGCTGCAACAATTATAAGTAAGTTTTCTTGCAGCATACAAGGCAGGACGGCCAGCCAAAGCAGCATCATGTGTTCTAAAGATCTCTTTGGCAACATCAGCTGAGGAGACAACCAAAGTTGGGACAGAACCTAATTGCAAGAAAATGATATCTCCATGTTCATTGGAAAGTTTTTGAAGTGAACGATGAGGCAATTTTCCAATTTGATGAAGGTTTCCTATAATAGGCAGTTTCCTAGGACTTGGAGGGAGTTTTTTGGCTTTGTTTTTCTTCTTTGTGAAACAAAATATTATGAACAAAAGGAGAAAGAAAAAAGCTAAGGAAAAAATGACACTCATTTTTACTCGAGGTTGGTAGGGAGGTAACCCAACATTCTTATATTATATAAATAAATGAGGAAACAACGTCCAATTTGGCTACGTAATTGGTATTAACGTGCTATTCCCACCGTCTTACGCATAAATCGTTTGACTTAGCATTATGGTTAAGTAAAAAAGATTCTTTTTACGACGTACTAAAAAAAAGATATCACGTCTATGAGACAAAAAAAAGAGTAATTAATTAATATTCCCTCCAACCCAATCACTTCCCTTTTTATAAATATATTAAGAAATTATTTTACCAATTCACTCCTTAATTTTTATTTGAAACCTTACAAATAAATATGAACACTTTTAAAAAGAAATTATTAAGGATAATGTGAAAAAAATATTTTTTTTATTTAAAATGATGAATTAATATGACAAAATTATTTGTAGTGTAGTTACCGACTAAAATGAGTCGGAGTAGAAAATTAGAAATTATTGGCTGGCCAGCTGTACCAACTTGCAGAGAGAGGCGGTTATTCGGAATGAAAGGAAATCCCTAGATATTTTCTAATTTTCTCTCTGTTCCTAATTTGATTTTGCCTGATTACAATTGCATCTCTTCAATTTTGATTGTTAACAATAATTAACTTAATTATATTAATCAATAAATTTCATATGATTATAATGTGTATTACCTCACAAATTAAGTTAAAATATGACGAAGAAAGTAATAATAAGACAATTGTTATTGAAAAAAAAAGTAAAAACAATAAACAATAGCCGTCTTAAAGGACAATGAAAAGTAGGTCGTTGAAGATATTTTTTTGTATAGTAATATGTTAGAACCCTGCAGCATGTGGAATTAAGAAGCCAAGAAATGTGAATAATGTGTTTTACCAGTAACAAAATGATGATGAGATGTTGGTAGTGTGTCAGTTAAAAAAATGTTTCATATAAATAAACGAATTTGAAATAATCAAATTTCAATTTGAGTATCAAAAAAATAGAAAATAAAAAACAGAAAGTATTACTTAAAGGCGTAAATGCAGAAGATCAACTAAATAAGCTATCTAATACTTTTCCTGTCCCATATTAATTTAATTTGTAAAGATAATACACATATATTAAGAAAAAAATTTAAAAATATAATTTAAATCATACTTTCCACGATTATCCTTTGGAAAATCATAAATAGAAAATATAAATCTTCAAAAAATAAAAGAACAAATATGAAAAAAGTTTCTAATATTCATCTTCAACTTTAAATAATTCAACTATTTTGAACGATGAGAAAAGTCCCAAAATTAAATTAATATGGGACATGGGGAGTAAAAACTACTCTTTCCGCACCAAAATTTAAGGACAGTGACTATTAATTACTTCATTTGTTTCAAAATAATTGAATTGTTGGGAGGTTTTGAGTTTTCAAAATAATTGAATCGTTCACTTCTAAAGGAATATATTGAATTTTTTTTTCCAATTTTGTCCTTCATTAATTGAGTTTCTAAGGTTGAATTTTGTATTAAAAATAAATGATGCATTAAATGAGCGTCTGAAGTTTGAAAAGGATAAAAATGAAAAAATATAATTAATTTTTTTTTTTTTTTTTTTTTTAGTATGTGTGATATAATCTAATAATTTAATTATTTTGAAATATAGGGAGTAACGTAATAGGATGATGATCCAGAGTGTATTTTCTTGTCTCAACTTAAGTAGAAATATCACTGAACCTCATTCTATGCGCATTATAAAAATAATAATAAAAGGTATAATTACAAAGTTATCCTTATTTATTAGATATTTTTAAAAAAAATAGTTTTTTAATATAAGAATATAGCTAAGATGAAAGCACCCTTTTGGAATGCTGAGAAATATATCATTAGTTGACTTATAAGTAGCCTGATATCACCAAAAAGCAATGAGCTTGCGTTGACCCTTACAACTTCGTATTTTTTTTAGGGGTTGGTGGGAACGGTTAGAGAGGGATATATTTGAACACTAACTAGTTTTTGATATTGTTCATCAAATTCATACTTGATATTTATAATCAAACTAAAAATTAAAGTGCACGTATATACATACACACAATTGACTATAATTTAGCTTAAAAAAAGTGTAAGTTAAAATATATATCATGTATTTATTCAACGGAGTAAACGTATTTCTAACATGCCCCTAGTGAATAACCAATTTTTAGCACATAAGTCTTTTGTATTGAATAGAAGACTTGATTCATGGATAATTACTGCACCATCAATGAAACAAAATAAACATGGTGGACTAAGGGTGGGCAGAAATATTGATAAATTTAAAAGGTCGGACCGAATTAGACTGATTCAAACTTTCTATTCGATTTCATTAAAAAAAATAAAAAATTAAGAGGATTTAAAAAAAAAAAAAATTTGAATCATAATAAAGCTAAAAATAGCTACAGTTTACTAAAACTACAATTTATAGCTACATATTATAGGGAGAGACAAGCAAGATCAAGAGACGGAGAAGAGAGGCGAGCGAGATCAAGAGAGACGAATTGTATATGTATATTTGTCAAATTATATGTGCATACCTGTCAAATAATTGTATATATGTAACTGATATACATATATATATTTGTATATCTGGCAAGCGAGATTGGGAGAGGGAGGAGAGAAGCGAGCGAAAGAGGGTAGAGAGTGAAAAGAGGTGAATTATATATGTAAATCTGTTGAATTGAGTAGATATATCTGTCAAATAATTGTATATATGTAACTGGTATACATATTTATTTGTATATCTGACAAGAAATTGGAGAGAGAGAAGAAACAAAATAGCAATAAAATTCTAACTATAACTATAAATTATAATTTTTTAAAATTATAGTAGTATAATATAAATACATATCATATGTTTGCCTAATTACGTAATTTATCCAAAATTAATTCTTCAATTTGGTGTAAGAGTTGCAATTCTTCGGCACCGAAGAGCCAACCTTTTATCGAAACTAATTGTAAAATTTTTACAAATCTCATAATTTGGGTAACTAATTTCAATTTATCTCCACCTTTTGCAAAATTACAAAAATCCCTTAAAAATATGTTTTTCCGGATACACTAATAACACATGATTCACAGGTGCCGATTCATACAAAATCAGTTAAAAATAAAAATGAAAACTGGATGGATTCCTAAATTTAAGCTAAACAAATTCTAATCAAAGTCAATCCCTAAAAATTAG
>JBCEWC010004138.1:0-28106 GCA_038996855.1 Solanum aculeatissimum | reverse complement strand
TATCCTGTTTTAATGAGTAGTGATGAGGTTTGGTGTGGCACATATGGTATCTTTGTGCTTTGATAATTTGGATGTGTATATAGATGTTTGGTTCTCCCGACAATTAGTATTGGTGGGTGCCAATCACATCTAGGGGGTGTTTTGGGATGTGACATATAAGCTGCCATAGATCAACTATTCAAGCATCACATTCAATTCAACATATCAAATGCTCTTTTTATTTGCTCTATTTGGAGTTAAAAAGCATCTTTAGAGTTGTCTGACAACCAACATGGGTAGCGCGGAGTTGGAGTAGAAAAAATATTTCTACACTGTCATTGTTTCTAATTGACTATCAGAAACCGTCTCTCTATCTCCAAGGTAAGAGTAACGTCTTACTCTGTCTACATTCTATCAGGTAACGTCTTAACCTTTTAAATATTGTTCAGATACTCTGTTACAAGTTCAGAAATACGGGGTTCTGCTTCTGGTGGCAACATGCTTTGTCCTGCTTATGTCGGTAATTAGGATTAGTCAAGTTCCAAAACGAATATTAAACATCAGATAAAATACTTGAAAAGAGAAAACAAACATGTAAAATCTAGAACCCTAACTATCACTAGCTGATCTGGTGTAAAACTATTATCACATCACTTCTGCAACACTCCTATGGTCTTCCTGTATACTATGTTGGCTCGGCCACTCATAATCGTCAAGCTAGGATTCGAGCCAACGCCTTAAATCCTTCAGACATAGCCAAAGTCCACTTCCATGAACCCCCAACTCCTGAATTTGCCTTGCCTTGAGCAATTTTCCCATCACATCTTCAGCCATCATGGGATGCATCTTCGCGAGCACATTACTTCTTTCTTACGCGATATTTCATCAAAACCAAGACGAGTCATTGTTGTTCATGATCCTTTAATGTCCTATAATGTTCAGGATGTTTCTTCTTTGCCCAATGTAGAATCCTGTTAATTTAATTGTGTTTCAGTTTTCATTTCTTTCTGTTTGCTAAGCTTATTTCATGGGATTGTCTGTACAACATGAAGAAGAATTGCTGAAAAAGCTACCCTCCCTTGAAAGAATTATGACAGATGAAGCCAGGCACAATATCCCTCTCCATTTTAGTGTGATGTTGTACATCAAGTTTCATCCAAACCATTTGAGAACAATCATCAATCATAATCACAAAGTACAGAACATCCTTCTGTAAGAAATCAAAAATTAGATCCCTTCAATTGTATCGTTGTCGATAGAACTAATATACATGTTGAGAAAGAAGAGACCATCATGATTGCATTGAAATAACTATAGATTTACAGCACCATACAAAAGATAAAGAAGCACAGTCCTCTCTTTCAACTATAATAAGATGTAAATAGGAGGTACATCAACCTTCAATGAATTTTAACAGTCATCTGGACATGCGTCACAAGGGTAAACACAGTTGCAATGATCGCATTCACAGGTATTTAATTAGCAACCTTCTTGGTTTTCATGCATCATTTTTCATCACTTATAGTGCGACAGAAGACGGTAAGTGTGATTCATCCCATTCCCATGGAAGCACAGCTGCAAAAGAACTCACCATCATCGTACAGAAACACTTCTGTTTCTCATCTTCGCAAGCTAGTGCCTTGTTAATCAAACTGTCAATGATACCTGAGCGAAAAAACCATTGACTTCCATTTCAGCCTATGATCCAGGACTAAATGACATCATTGGTAAAGCTAGAGTAGAATACCTGGAATCTTAGTCAATGTAATTCATGCTCTTTCTGCCCCCTTGAAATTTCTGTGAGGAACCTGGACTCCTGGAATCTGAGTCAATGTAATTCATGCTCTTTCTGCCCCCTTGAAATTTCTGTTGGGAACCTGGACTAACTGATTGTGACAAAGCACTTCCAGATCACTTTTCCATGGTCTCTATCATCATCAGTTTTCATGAAAACTGTTTACATTACCGCAGACAAGCAGTATTTGTTAAAGCAACAACTTCATAACTCCGATAATAATCTATCAAATGGGGCTTAACTCTTACCTATTTTTCCTGCGGTATAATTCTTGGGTACTGTCATCAAGACCAATTCCATAATGAGCTTAATGACCCATATAACATCAACCACAGCAAGTTATATTCTACAAACAGCATATGGTGGTGAAAGTCAGGAATCTAGTTGTGTTCTATTGAGTGCAGTTATTACAACAGGTCACAAGTTCCTGATGAGCAAGATTGGCTAAAATATTACTGAATAGTACTTCTTGTATTTGGCATAATTCATATCTGCAAAGTCGCGTTAACAAGAAGAAACAACATTGACAAATGCTCGTCAAACTTTTTATGTAGGGCAATCCCTACTTGTGCTGGCAGATAATAGAACATGATGCCAATGAGAGATAAGATCCAATAGTTTTTAAAGGAAAAGAAGGATCTATTATGAAATTGCAATTGACTTTACAGGTATTCGTCTACTTTTAGACTACACAGGACAACAACACCTGCTGATGATCAGACGGAGTTCGTAGAAACAAACTTTCCTCTCTACAGTTATAGTGTAGCACCTGGAGACATTTGTTTAGGAAAGCTTCTAAGGAGCTGAATGAATGTAAATGAGATAGTTTCTTCACTATTACAACTGGCGAGACTTGATTACACAGGCAATAAAGGACGGTACAAGTTCCCTACCACATAACCAGCTGAGGCAAGTAAATCTTTAAACCTCCTAGTTGACGTGTGTTTGACGCTTTCTATCCATGAAACAAGCCCCAATATCCCAAAGAGGAGTCTTAGTTGGACGTATCGGAGGCCAGTCTTGAATCTAAAGAGCACGACTCCTATGGCAGAATCAGATTTAGAGTCAGCCTTCAATGAAAGTCCATATAGTGCATATTCAGCATATGCTAGTAACCGGACTCTCAAGGGAGCACCCAACTTGCTGATCAGAGATCTTAGGAGCCCATCGGTCCGCAATACTGCGAGAAAATCGATAGGCAGAGATTCCATGAAGGAAGATATGTCCTCCATTTTAAGAGACTTCAATTCCTGCTTCAGGTTCTTCCTTTCTTCGACAGACATTCCTTCCCCAAGTGCAGATTTACTGTCAATAGTTCTTCCTGTAAATATGACAGGGAAGTATCTCGCGTACTTTCCAACACCAAAATATTCTCCTATCTCCTGGATTTTGGTTGAGTCCTTAACTATCAAAGCCTTCCAAAGCTCGCAATACTTCAATCTGAAGTCCTCATCCAATTGTTTACAAATCCCGAAATCCAACAGCACCAACGAAAATCCATTTTTCCCTTCCGAGGAGACCAATATATTACCAGGATGCAAATCCCCATGAAGAAAACCATGAACAAAAATCATTTCTGCAAATACTTCTGCCAAAGTTTTCGCAACTTTGACTGCACTAATTCCACTTTCCTTCAGAAAATCCAAGTCATCCACTTTACGACCTCTGCAAAACTCCATCGTCAGAACCTGCATTGTCGTAAAATCCCAAAACACATTCGGAACCCTAACCATAGAATTATCCTTAAAATTTTCCCGAATCCTCTCCAAATTTTTCGCCTCTCCAACAAAATCAAGCTCAGAAGCAATAGACTTTTCAAACTTTGATACAAGCCACTGAAACCTATATCCAGGGAAAGCCAATCCAACTAATTTCGACAACAAAGACATAGTTACTAGGTCAAATTTCATTTGATACTCCAATCCAGGATACTGCACCTTCACTGCCACTTCCTGACGGTCTTTTACTAAAACAGCATGGTGTACTTGAGCAATAGATGCAGCAGCAACCGGATGCTCATCAAATGAGAAAAAAATCTCCGATAAACAAGTTACACCTAAATTGCTAACCAACACATGCTTAATCGCTTCAAACTGAAAAGGAATAGCATGATCCTGTAGTGAAGAAAGTACAGTTGAGTATTCTTTCGGTACTTGCCTAATGGCTGCAACAAACTGACCTGCTTTGATGTAAATACCTTTATTTGCTTCACACATCGTTAGAATTCTCTTTGCTGATCTTAGATGTAGCTCGGAGAGAGTAAGGCGATACTCGTCGGTGTTTGGATTGAGTCCGTATAATGAGAACTTGTAGTCGATGACAGTGGAAGCGATGCTGAAGAGAGCTCGGGAGGAACGAACGACGCCGTTGATGAAAGGGGAATCGGTGGAAGAAAGGAAGGAGCTCGGGTTTAGGGTTTGGAAAGTTAAGCCGGCGCCGCCTACGGCGCCGGTGATCAGATATTTATTGAATATCCGACGGCGGGACAACATGGTTGGGCAGGCGGAACCTTCTATTTTTTTTGGTAAACCATAAATACCATTAACTTAATCGTTTGTGACTTTTATGAGCTTTCTCAAATCCTCTAAATAATGTTATTCTCTCATTAAATTTTATTTTTATCTATAACTCACTATTAACGATTGTGTTTCTGTATAATTTTTAGATTATGACACTCCACATTGTTATAATCACTTTTTTATGGAATTGTCTCTAATGCTCGCTTGATCTTTTTTAGCACTTGTTTTACTTAACCTGTGTATATTCACATACCTCTCCAAGATAAAATATCATGTCACTTGTCTCACCAAATTGCAATAGGCAAAGAGATGTAGTTGGGTCTCCATCACTTTGGCTTTGGCACAAACATGTTGCATTATCAATATAAATGTTCAAATGTAGCATCCGTTCCTTAATGAGTAGCCTGCCTTGTACTGCTAGTGATATTATCATTCTATGTCTTGGTTGTGCTACAGAAGTCCATATAAGAGCAGTTATCTGTAGTTTGTTCACTTCTCCTAATAATGCATTGTAACCGGCAAAAATTGAATATTGGCCAGAATGGATCAAAATATACCTCCCCTATATGTACCAGTTCCTCATATTATTGTTGGATCTAGTAATAAGGTGTGAATTAGAAAATGAAGATGAAAAGACAAAGGAAAAATGTGGGAAAACCAAGGGAAATGAAGAGTCATTTCTCCCTCATCTAAAAAATAGAAGAAAAGTGGTGTCCTTATATTAGGAAACACTTCCTCTAACTCTTAAAGAGTCAAGAAAAGGGGACGCCCTCGCGCCGTCGTCGCTCGGCTACGGCTTTGACAAATGATGTGATTGATTGATATATTTTTTGGACAAAATTTATTTAATTAATCTTCCTTTTCTGACATCAGTGAATTGTTAATTAATTAATTTGTGATTATTTATTAATTTGCGAATTATTTATTTAATTAAGTTAATACGTGAAATTAGTTAATTTAACAAACTTTTAAATTTCGCGCCTAACAGACACAATCGTTCCCAAACGACACCATGCCTATTCTGAACAGATGAGTCTGTTCTGAACAGGCACATTCACACCTAATTCTCCCTATAAATGAAGATTTGTTTTGTGTTTTCAAACATTGAAAAAATTTCTATTCTTCTGCATATATTTTCTTACAAAATTCGAGTCTGTGTGTGAAGCAATTGTTGGTTCTTGAGTTCGCTGAAAATTACTGAGTTTGAGGTACCGCTACTCTGTAATTGCTAATTTGTTTTTATCCTGGGAGGAAGTAATCTACAAACCTCGGGTACAATGAGGGGATTAAATTCCTTAAAGACACATAGTGAATTTTGTGGACTCAGATTGTTGAACGTGTTTTAAATTCTGTCTTTTTCATTGCTATTACTATACAGGGATAACACCAGCTACAGTCTAGAGGCGGAGTATGTTCCCAAATGAAATCATTGTTCCGTATATAGAGACCATGAACCCATTTCACCAGTAGTGTATCTTATTTTTTTTATAACTGTCAGAGTAATTTGCTCACTGCTGCAACATTCCGGTTATAATATCCCTTAACATTCAGTCCTCCATACTTCTTTGAATGGAACCTTTTGCTATTATCCCATTTATTATAAACGAAAATTAAACAAAATCTTTTTTATTTATATTACTATTTGTTAATTTTTTTAGACTATTTTTCGCAAATCAAAAATCTATCAAAAATATCTTTGCTCGAAAATAGTTATCTATTGAAATTGTTGCGACTATCGTGAATGTGACTCCAATTCTTTACCTTTGAGATAGAGACTTTAAGGTATGCATAAATTCTATTATTTTTATATCTTGTTTGGATGGTTGTTACCTATTGAATATGTATTGAGTGATTGTATCGATATATTTATCTTATTTTATTTTTACTTTTTATTATTTAATAATATTTTATTCTCTATACTACATTTTCATATAGTGATTTTATAACATAACTTACATTTTTTTATATTTATTATTTAAATTGTTTATGTGTGATATTATAATGATAAAAAATAATATTATATATTCAAATATTATATTTATTAAAATAACAAAATATAATATATTATAAAATAATAAAAATGGCATAACCATCCACAATAATTATTTGTATTTGCGCATATCAAAATTAATTACACCAATACATATCAAGTTGTCAATTATTATTATTTTCACTTTATTCTTTTTATTTTATTTTTGTCATTTTGCTTATTTGGTCTTCTTTTCTTTCTTTTTTAAGTTCTTCTTTTGAAAGAAAAAAATAAAATATTATTTAAAAAAGTAAAAGCTCCCACAAAGAAAGTAAAATTGTGAAAATTAAAAAAAAAATGCACTATTGGAAATAGGTTAAGAATATTTTTAATTTAATTTTTTATCCAATAATATTTTAATCATATTTCAACAACTTATATCATGTTAACTAATGACTAAAGAGTGAAATTCAATAAAATTGTTCTTGAACAGTTTTCTCAAGAATTCAAAGAATCCTAAATTGGAAATAGTAAATTGTGAGATAATCATCAAAATTTATCAACACATGGATAGTTGTTTTTTAACAGAAACAGTAACTATCATGTCAAAATTTTACAGAACTTCTTTTTTTCTGGTAATTATGTGAAAAAGTTCCTGTTTTATAAGGATTGCATATGAGATAAGAAAAATGTCATTTTCTTATTTGTTGGATTTCTATTTTTTTTTAATACATTTTATCATTACCATTTAATGAAATTCATTCATGGCAAATATTATATATATATATATATATATATATATATATATATATAAAAAAAAAATCATTTGGGAGCTCATTAATATACATATATACTAGTAATATATTATTAAGAAACGAAAAATAAAAGAGTTTCGATATAACAAAGATAACCTAAAAAGAGCTTAATTGTTCCGTAGCTAAATTTCAAATATATTTGAAGAGAATATGAAAAAATTAAGCCAAAGAATATGAGGAACTATGTATTAAGTAAACAAGATTTTAGTCATGTTTTTATAATACAATATATTGGATCTTATTATCAAAAACTTAATTTTGCTAATATGAAAATTAAATAGTTTAATTTAAAATTCTAAAGTATTAGGTAAAATTTTATTAAAACTTAGAAAATTGAAATAAAAAGGAATAATACAAGAAACTTACCTATATATACTATATTTAGAAAATATTTATCATTTATATCAATATAATTTTCATACATATACAATTCACTTTTAATACATACTGCAATTTTTTTATCAAAATATAAGTTTAATACATCTTAAGACACTTATAAATTATAATACATCTTTATAATTTTAATACATAATGTAATTCATTTATATTACATGCATAATTTATTTTTAATATATAGTGTAGTTTTTTATCAAAATAATTTTAATGCATTTATAATGCATATATATTACATATATAATTTACTTTTAATACATAATGCAATTGCTATAAATAATAAATATTTTTCAAATATAAAATATCTAGATAATAAATAAAAAATATGTTTAAAATAGTGAATATTTTATAAAAAGAATTCAAAAAGTTAATTATTCCTAATACATAAAACCACCCAAGCTCATGTCTAAGGGTCATTTAGTAATTGGATAAGAATAATTTCAGGATATTCTATGGAATTATTATATCGTGTATGATTATTTTATCTCGTCATTTTAATATAATGACGGAATAAGTTATCACAAGAAGATAAATATTCTTATCTATCTCGTCCCACCAATCAAATCCTAAAGTTTGGTCTCATGCGCCAATCATTGCTCATCATGATTTTAAATGAATAGATATCAGTTAAGACTAAATTAAATGATACAGTTATATATTATGACAATATATTTTGAAAATTGAACTTTGATTGTTGCATCTTAGCTTTATATATAAGAATTATATTAACGAATGTTTACCCCTCTTCAATTTAGAAAATACTAAGAAATAAAAATATTTTGTATTCCCTCCTTTCCTAATTAAATAATTTTATTTTTTTTGTCCCTTTTTAGGTGTCGTCGAAAAAAAAATTGAAGTTGTCAAATATCATGATTTATAATAGTATTTTTTATATATTTATCTAGATTCATAGTAATTTTTACGTAATTTCCTAATTAAATAATATATGTTATTTTTTTTGTTCCCCTTTTATGTGACATCGATAGATCAATTTCAATAATCAATTGAATTTATTATTTATTTCTAAAAAAAATTTAAATCAAGCAACCATAGCAGACACTTTAAGCAAGAAGCTGAAGCAGACATGTTGACCATGACGTGCCTACTTATTCACTCTTATTAATAGTAATAATATGAAAATTAATGATGGATTATAATAATTTTATTTAAATATGTATTTAAAAAGATTAGAAATTTATTAAAAATAATATTGATGGCAAGTAGGGTTGCATATCAATCCATTTGATTCAATTTTAAAGTTTATCAATTCGACTTATTGAGTATCGATTCATAGATATGCTAAACCGTAATTCATGAAGAGAATTCCATCCCACCCAAACAAACAAGAGAGCTAGAGAAATGATAGGAGAGCATTTGAAAGTTCCAAACTTTTATTGAGAGCTAGAAATTTTAGAGGACCTAAGATTACACAATCCTAAATCAACAAGGATTCCTAATCAATTCATAGCAATCACATTCCCACTATATTTACATGCAAATCACCCCAAAAAAAAAAGGCTCAAAAAGTACATATTGGTCAGTGAAAATCTATTCAAACAGAGAACTTCCATGTCACTAGTAGCTATTATATCCACAAACAAATATCTATAGTAACCAGCAGTAGTCACTAACAAAAAAGAGAGTCATCATGGGCTGGGAACAGCCTAACATCATTACATTATTGGACACTCCACTTCAGTATTCACAAAGTATGAGGTTATATTTGGTCTTGGATTATGTTGATCATTTCCCTGCAAAGAAATTTATACATGGTGAGGTACTGATGTAACTGATATAAGGTTGATATAAGACATCCAAGTGTAACGCGTAAGATTAACGTTAAGTTTTGATGCAGTTTGTATGTATTGCACACATTAAGCAGAGATGTTATGGTATAGTAAAAGAGGGGAACGAAAAGCAATGACAGGGTTGGTTTTCTCTTTTCTTTGGATAAAGGAGAAATCCTGAGGGCGAATGGCTTATGATTCGAAGCTAAGTGGATAATGGGGTTGCCTCTCTGCCCTTCTACACTTACAACCAGGTTCTCTACGACAAGGAACTCAAGATGTTTTTTATCTTCAAACATCTCAAAAGATGATCTTGAAGTCCCAAACTGTGGTAGTGGAATTTTACATGCTAAAATTCTCAGAGTTCAAAGAATGCAGCAAACAAAAGGGACAAGCTTACCAACTCAAGTTGTGAATTTAGCCTTGAGGTGGAGATTCGGGCTCAGAACCGCCAATGGAAGAAAATGACATGGTATCTTCCTTTGCCATAGCCACAAAGTTGAGAGGGACAGTAGAAAGTCTTCTCATTTCCTTGAAATACGTATTCTGCCGCCCAGCATAAGAACGGGGTGTTTGAAGCTCTGGAGTTGCACAACCAACTGAGTTACGGCGTGGTGAGGGGGTGACTGACCCGTTTCCATTTGTATGGTATCCATTTGTCTTCCTAAAGCTGTTGCTTCTTCTCGGAGTAGGTCTAGAACCATATATAGATTCCTTCTCTGCCAGCAGCATATCCTGGAGTTTCTTCTGATCCTGTGTAAAAAAAGATAATAACATATATTTTTAGATCATTACTTGTACTATCAAATGGGCTTAAGATGCTCCCTGGTTAATATCATTCCTTCATCTATTAGACTCAATTGAAGTGCTTATTTAGTACAAGGACAAATCAGAAAGTAGTATGTTGTCATTATACTCCCTCCATTTCAATTTGTTCGTCTTACTTTCCGGTTTAGTCTGTTCCAAAAAGAATGTCTCCTCCCTTTTTTAGCAACTCTTTAATTATAACTTTCCACATGGCACATTTATAACCACAATATTAACGGGAATTATGGTAGACTCTACCTATCTTTAGTTTAAGACCATACGATTTAAAAGTCTAGTTTACTTTCTTAAACTTTGTGTCAAATCAAAACCAAACAATGAATTGAAACAGAGGGAGTACAATATAAGAATTCCAGTGATTTTTAGATATAGTGCATTCATTTAGATACATATGGTCTCATATGCCAATTCAGCATTTATTAGTAAATGAGAGTATTGACAGTACCCGGGCACGTCTCTTCTCCTCTTCTTTCTGATGTCGACTCACTTTGTAATCCTCCAATATTGACACCAATCTCACCTACAAGTAAAGCGAAGTTTACTTGACTAACAGCAGAAACAAAAGAAAAAATCTAAAAGTTTCTTAGCTGCAAAGGAACTCACCCCATCATACAGAAACTTCTTCTGATTCTCGTCTTCCCAAGCTAGTGTCCGCTTAATCAAACTGTCAACCATACCTGAGCATAAAAAGTCATGGAATTCAATTCGTGCCAATGATCCAGGCTTAAATGACACCACTGAAAAAGTTAGAGCAGAATACCTGGAATCTTAGTCACTGTAATTCTTGCTCGTTCTGCTCGCTTTAAATTTATATGAGCACCTCTTCCACCACTGTAACGTGTATGATCCTGACGATTTAAAACTAATCAAACTATAGTTGACATAAATTTTTTGTCAACAATAAAAGCTGAAGTTACTAGAAGCATTCGTAGGAAACAGAGAATGGCCACAGGAAACCAAATAGAAATAGTTTCTACGTACCAGGTTATAATCTTCAAGCCAGTTTTCCTCGTCACATGATGAAAGCCATCGCTCTATCTTATCCATAATTTCTTTTCGGCTTAAAGCTTCATCCTTTACTTTGTTTATTTGTGCTTCAATATTTGCCAGGAGTTCACAAGGATCCACAAGACCTTCAAATGGAGATTGAACTCATTTCTCTGCATTGAAGTTCAGATGAAAATAGCATTTAATGAATACAAGTCAGACGTCTCACCAGAGTCTATCATCGCGCTGGATTTATCAGCAGCAGTACTTGAATCAGGTTGTATGTGAGTTTTATAGCACAAATCCTCCAGTTCTGCCCTCCTTTTCATCACCAACTCTTTCATTCTGCTTGCTTTCAACCTGGTAAGCCTCTCAACTTCTGCTGATACCTATCAATGTCAAAAACAATATTAAATCTTTTCTGCAAATATATACTCCCTCCGTCTCATTTTGATGTGGCACTCTTTGAATTGGCACGGTATTTAAGAAAAAAGGGAAGACTTTTGAAACTTGCGGTCTAAAACAATCCTTAGATATTTGTGTGGCTGATAATCATTTCATTAATGGTAAAAGGGATATTTTAAAGTAAAATATTTCTAATTATAGAAACGAACTAAAAAGGAAAGAATCCCACATAAAATGGAACAGAGGGAGTATTATATAGGCGCTATTAATGAATGCAATTCGGAAAATTCAGTCCAGTAAACTAGTATATGCGCTCTCTGCTTCAATAGTCCCTCGCATTGGTATCATTATTTGTGTCACACAACTATGGGAGAAAAAATGGGTGCGGAAATGAAATTAAGGGGAAAAAAAGAATAGGCCAAGAGATAGGTAAAACCCATGTACTGTTTTGTGATATAATACAAAGTTACTAAGTTTACAAAAGAAAAAAAAAATAGACCAAGAGATAGGAAAAAAAATTTAGAGTTAAAGAAGTGCTAGCACACCTGCTGAATAGCCTCCAACGTAAGTGCACCTGGTTCCACAACCTTTGATTCAGAAATATCAAGGAAGGAAATAATCCTTGATAACTTACGCCTTTCTTCTCTCGTTGTGTCCATCAAGTTCCAAAGCTCAAACAGAGATCCCGCCACATCCTTTAGCTGCATTATTGATTGAGATTAGATAGTGAATAAAGAAAAGATAGTACCATATCTAAGAAAATAATACCTTCTGATATCGAACTTTTCTTTCTGTTTTCAATTTAAGGATAGCCTGGTCTAGACCTTCCAATGTGCTGTCACTGATGTTTGTGTACTGTCCCAGGCTTGTCTCGTGCAAGCTTGGATGCACATTACTAACAGTTTCACCAAAATCTAGCCCAAGTACACCGCATAATGTGTGAACCTCATTCACACTGTCCAGAACCCTTTGGATCCGCACAGACTGCATGCAGAAGCAATCATCGATTATTAAATTTGCTAAAAGAAAGATAGACGTCTAATGATAAACAAAAAATGCACCATTCTTGAGGGTTAAGAATGCCATGCTGAACCACATAAACGTGAAAAGGGATCTCCAGTCATATACTGAATTGTTTTTTGGAGTGGTGAAGATGACCTAAATCATAATAGAAGTGGACTAATGAGACAGAAGAGAAATGGGAACTAAGCTACAACTCACGGACCAAAGTTAACAAGGTAATTTGCAGCATTTATACATCAAGAGAATAATTATACACAAACATCTAAACATACTCTAGGGAAGACAGTGAACACTAGCAAAGAAGGTAACTTAAAGAAAAATGTCTCTCATAATGTTTCAAAGATAGCTTCAGCAGAAAAGAAAATCTAATTATTTAAAAATATTACTACCTCCCTTCCAATTTATGAGACGGTGTTGAACTGGGCAGTTTAAGAATGAAAGAAGACTTTGGAAACTAGTGGTCTAAATAAGTCACAAATATTTGTGCAACTAAATATAGAAAAATGATTTTGGGACTGACTAATTAGGAAAAAACGTCACATAAAAATTGAAAAAAGGGGAAGTAAAAAAGTAACCAAGAAACAAGATGCAAATGGAATTCATTTTAATCCACACATACCTTCTCCTTCTGGAGAGCACATAGGTGGGATTGGCATTCGGAGAGCTTTCTCATCGACAAATCATGTTCTTCCAAGTTTAAGGTATTCAGAGAATTGACAATATTACAACACCCTGAGATCTCGCTAGTTATTTTCTCAATTTGGGCCTTTATATCTGTGAACTGCTTAACTCTCTCATCTTTCTTTGCTTTTAAATCATCAACAAGAGGCATGATTAACCCAAGCTGCTCCTTCAATGAAGCTGATATTTTCTCTGACTGTATCTGTTGTAACAAGAAAAGCAAAATTGTGGATCAGTTGTTCAAAAGGATTCCAGAAAGTTTTTCAAAAACCAAAACTGAAGTTGGTTGGATCCAGAAATTTTGGTTTTTGAAAACAAAGGGGAAAATAGGCCTTGTCTTCACTTTGGAACTAAACCAAGACTATCCGTAATAGGCATTACATCACTAATTGCACCAAGTGCTCAATATATGTGCTGCAAAAATGATCACTGATTCATTTAAATCTGTAAGGAGTCTAAGAACTCACAATTACATACACATCATGTACATACTTAACATTACACAAAAATCTCAAGAGCTGAAGAGTGCATGTGGTTCATTTCTCTTCATGCCATCTAGAGTGTGCAAGACAGATAGAGTTTTCCATGTGTTTAAGGGGTTTTCAAATCTCGTATGATTTGCAAACTTGTCACATCCTCAACAGAGTTTGACATCACCCTCTATTTTAATGTTTTATCACTTTGACTTTCTATAACTTCTAACAACTATTTGTACTAATTTTTTCCTCCTTTTAACATGTTAGAAATGTCTTTATGCTAACTGATTGCAGGTTTAATTTCTGTTATCACAGCACCTACTGAAAAAAAAAACTATTTCCCGAAAACCTGTAATGGAGAACACTTCTTTTTCAAAGAAGTCCTAAATTGTTTTCCAAAATTAAAATGGAACTAGAACCAAATGCCACAGAAAAGAATATTGGAAGTGTGTGATAAGTGAAATCAGTTAAACTTAACAATACCCCCCACCCCCACATATTTAGAAAGAACTCCAAATGTGAAACATAGCAGTAAACTGTGCTCAAAACTTAATTTGATGAGAAGATGAGCAAACTTTGAAAGGGCGAATTTTCAAGGCAGAAACAATTAGAAAAATTAGATGTTGAAGATATTCCACAGTGCAATATGAGCAATCATTCATCCAAACATCCACCCCAAAAAAGCATAAGGTGGGAATTAATTACTAGTTAACAGAGTCAACTGCGACGCTCGCAAAATTGGCTACTCCGCTCTACTCTCTGCTCCAAATCCAAGAAAAATGGAAACAACTAGATCCAGATCACTATATTCCTTCTCCATGCCTTTAGCAGAGTTTGAAACTTTTTAACCCTTTAAAATAAAGTATCTTCAAAGTCCACCTTGCAACACTGATAAATCACAATTACATGAAATATAGAAATCATGAGATGGATCATCCAATATAGTTCTACACCAATAAACCTTTGAAGTTTTGCCTTCGCATTTGTGAAATTCGTGTTATTTGGAAGATAACAGGGATGCTAGCGGCTTAAGAAAATGTTATAACCTTTACAGCCTAGAAGAATCTAAGCCATATGGCAAAAGCAACAATAACATCTAAAATGCCCACTTTGTGTGAGTTGGGTAATTGCTAAGGCTACTGCAAGGCAATCAGTTAATAAATTTTTGGCCTATTTGATCAAGGAAGTACCATTTCGCCAAAATGTGGCAGCAGTACTAGTAACCACATGAAAGGAAAAATATTAACAAGGGTGAGAAGAAGAGTTTGGATGAACAACCATTTATGATGAAAAGTTGCCACACGTAGGAAAGTGTTCATTACCGGTGAATTAATGTTGTGTTCACCAAGAGCAGCCATTAAGGTTGCAAGCTCAGCTTCTTTAGCTGCAACAGACTGATGAAGACGTGATTTTGCATTGGCGGCTTCTTCAACTTTTCTTCGATAGACTTCCATACACTCTCTTTCAAGCTCCAACAGCATACGGTGTTTATCAGCTTCACTCTCTCCAATGTCGGTCCATATTTGCTGGACATCACCACCAAACAGAGTCAATATAAATTACATAAGAAACAGGAAAAAATAATTGCTTTGTTTCCCTCCTAGGCCAGAAGCCAGAAATCCATGTAAGAATTCCCATCATATTCAACCAGAAATCCTATGCAGGAACTACATGAAATCTTTTCCACTAACAGTTGCAAAATTCCAATTGAAAAATCAAACTTGAATTAAGCATTTATTGAAGCCATGAGAGAGACAAAAACAAAGGAAATCCAACAATAAGTCATATAAGCAAACTTGGACTTCATATAGCAAAAATAAACAGTTATAGTATCACATAAAACCATTAATTAGACTTCAACTTACTTAACACCCAACAGCAGAGACAACTACTTCAATTTAATTGAGCAGACATGATAACTACCAAGCCATTAAATAAACCACATAGTAAATAGTTTCTTAAAGCATAGTTTCTATACTTTAAAAAGCATTATTCACCATACTGACCAAAAACCCCACCTCAAATCAGGTAAAAGTCTCCATCTTTTCCCAAAAACAAAAGAAAAAATGAAGAGAAGCATTATTCGCCATACTGACCAAAACCCCACCTCAAATCAGGTAAAAGTCTCCATCTTTTCCCAAAAACAAAAGAAAAAATGAAGAGAACAAAACCAAGAAAGAAAACAACACCGTACGCAGGCCTTACCAGTGGAGGTAGAGAGGTTGTTTCAGAAAGAAACTCAAAGTGCAGAAAATCCAGAAACAGACAGTAAAAGAAAATATAGCAAGTAATAAGAAAACAGTGCAAAATCTACATAAGGGAAGAAAAACAACATCAAAATAGTGAAATAATCGAAACATACTAGAATAGATTATTGAAGTACCAAGAAAAAACAAAATACTCTTTTTTATAAGTACCAAGAGAAAACAAAATTCCAGAACTATTAAGTAAATTCCCCCAAAGACAGAACATTTCAAAAAATCATGTACAGTAAAGGAAGTAAAGTCAAGTAAAACAGAGAGTGAAAAGGAGACAGAAAAGAGAGACCTGCAGTTCTCTAAGTAAAGAGTGGCAAGTAGAGCTTGTACTACAAGCATTACTACTAGGACTTCCAAAAGCCATCATTTTTACTAATTGATGAATGATTATATCAGTACCCTTCTTCAGCAAAAGTCGCACACACAACAGCCCAAGAAAAGGTGAGTCTTGAGAAATTTGCCACTCAAAAAAGTAACTAGTTTATTACTTCTATCTTCACTTCTTCGAGTCAACGACAAATAAAGAAAGGACCATGAAAGCTGCAGCAACACTTGTTCTTCATCTTTCTTGCTCTTCCCATCAGATCTGAAGTTCCTTTACACTAACAACCTCAAATTACAACACACCCACCATGTCACTAAGTTACCAACTACCAAGACTACAACTTTAAACTTGGTTTTTCTATATGTTGCTGTTTCTCGGCTACTTTTTTTGGCTTTTACTTCAAGAACTGAAACAAAAAATGGGATT
Organism: Solanum aculeatissimum; assembly: GCA_038996855.1. Classification (NCBI taxonomy): domain Eukaryota; kingdom Viridiplantae; phylum Streptophyta; class Magnoliopsida; order Solanales; family Solanaceae; genus Solanum; species Solanum aculeatissimum. The sequence continues at coordinate 11,443 of JBCEWC010004138.1, read as the reverse complement.
TACAAAAAGGGGTTGAAGTGGGTACGAAGGAAAGTACTAAAGGACAAGAAACAACAAGAACAAAAAAGAAAAATGGATTCTTTTGCTCTGTTTCTTTTTTCCACCAAAGAAAAGAGAGAAATGGAGAGTACCGAAGAAGAAAAAGGTGAATGGGGGTTATTTGGGTTAGTGGGTCGGGTTGAAATGCACCAATGCAAACGGATCTATGGGCATTTAGCTTGGACTTCAATGGTGGCTGATTCTCTCTCTTTCTCTGTGTGTGTGGAAGAAGGAGGGAGTGAGCAGTGACGCTTCAACAGCTTGAAATGTTCTGTATTTTATGAACTACTATTTTATTTTTTTATTTTTTTAATTTAATGCTCGAGATATTCGATATTTGTATTAAATTTTAGTGAAAATTGAATCTTTAAAGTTGAAATTCAAGAGTCGAAAATTAAATTTTTAAAATTTTAAAAATATTTAAAGATTTATTTTTTAATATTTGAGCAAATTTCATGAATAAATAAATATATTTAAAATTTGATCAAACACTAACAAATGATTTCATATCTAAAGTCTCTGAGTTTGAATCGATACCTCTTATTAGGAGAAAAAATCATCACTTCGTATCAATTTGATGGATTATTTGGCTATCGAGATGAGATTAATAATGATATTTTAACTCATAAAATGTTTTTTATATGAAATAATTAATTATATTATTTGATAGAAAATAGTTTTAGAGGCTAATTAATATACATAATTAAATACTCAATTTTACATTTTAATTTTGAAATTATTATGTCATGCCACTCAAGCAATGTCCTTATTAGTTTATTATTTTTATTTTATTATATGGATATGTGAAGTGTTTGCATTAAATATTCATGTATTTTGTTTACTAGTAGCATAATTAATTTATCTTTCATGGTGAACATGCAATAAGGATTAGATTTTTAGTAGGATATTTTATTCTATTTGTTAGCCCTTACATTTTTATATTCTTTTATATATAATTCTTGGAGGTTTTCTTTTTTTCCTTATAGAGGTCTGACCAAGTTTAAAACTTTTTTTTTTTGGGTTTACAAAAAAGTTTTAAAATTGCACAAAGTGTAGTATTACTTTACTTTACTACTATATATGTGTCATCAAGGAGACACGTTATAGTCGATATGTTTGCTTTAGTTGTCTTCTTAAACAGATAGTTATTGATTGATGTGTTTGTTTCAACTGTTTGATAGCTATAGTTTTGGGTAATTACATTTCGTAACTATAGTTATAGCAGCGTTTGTATAATTCGCACAATATTTGTATATGTTTGTATAATTCGCTATACAATTCGTCGTTTGTGTATAGCGTTTGTATACTTCGCTATACAATTCGTGCATACGTTTGTACGATTTGCTATACAATTCACAGTGTTTGTATACAATTTGATTTACACACAAATTTTGTATATTCACGCATAACATTTGTGTAAATCGCGCGAGTTATACAAAACTCAAACTGTAATTACACTTAGATATTTGTCGCGAGCCGTAATTAATTCAAAGTATAACTATGTTAGCTAATTAACTAGTATATATTTGCTTATCCACATATTTTTTCATAAAAAATAACATGTGTTGGGCTTGTGCTAACACGAGCTCTGGTGTCTAGTACATAAATAATAATCCTAAAGAGTTTAATTTATATATATATAATTAAAAAATAAAATTTTATATATATTAATTTGTGTTATTTTCAATAATCTTTGGATAATTTGATAAGTGAAAAATTACTTGAATTATTTTTTATATATATAAATTAAATTCAATAGTGATTAATATAAATGAAAGTTTAACAAAAGTTAAGACATGAAAAGTTTTGAAAGGTCCATCAAAACTCACTTTATTTTAGTGGAGAATTTGTGATATTAGCTCTCTTTTCATATATACATCAAAACTCTCTTTATCTTAGTGGAGAATATGTGATAATATTAGGTCTTACTTCTTTTTCATTTATTTATTCTTTTAAATTATTGAATAATAATTTCGATTATTCGAATTTGATGTATAAAAAGAAATCACATATTATTTTATATCAATTACATCATATTTCTATTCTTTTTCAAATTATAAAAGTTCTTTAAATTTGATGGAATCTGAATGTAACTGACTTTCTGATACATCACGTAAGTGATACATCCAATCAATACATCATGTAACTAATGCGTCCAATTGATACATCGCTAAAGTAATATATCTGACGTCTCGATACATCACATAAAATAGTGTATTCAACTGATGCATCGCGTACATTGATGTATCAAAAAAATAAAAGAGAGTAAAAACTTATCGCTAAATAACTTATTGAAATGGACGCGATTGCTTTTTTTTTTAATCAGAAATTTTGATTCAAATTTTTCCATATGATTTTTTTTTATATATAAAGCATTTTCGTCAAATAAGTCTTACATAACACAAATTCAGATTAGTCAAACTTTAATATGGAGATCAAATATCAAATAAAAATTTTAAAAATTATTATTATAATAAACATATAAATCATGTGACTTATCCTATTTCCAACGTGAAATAAAAAAACATGAAATTCAGAAAAAGACAATAATTTTGCAGTTTTGGTCCCTCTCCTTAAATTCGGGTGCTGTACAGATCCCAACTTATAAGAGCGTAGCATTCACGTGCCTTAAAGCGCGTGATTAAGATGAATATCATGTACCTAATAGCAATCCAGGAGTGATCCAGCTGTTAAAAAGTACACTTCGAGGCCGAAAGTTTTAATAAATTATATTTTATACCCCCAATTAAATTTAATCTTCTTTTATTTGGTTGGTATGTATTATCGGTTTGATTTATCGATGTTTTTGTTTTAAAATATGCTAAATTAGTAAGATTTTTTAACTTAATTTTTAATAGTTTAATTTTTTATTTACTGAATAAAAAATACTTATAAAATAAATATATGACTTCTCTAATAATTTGACGCGATATAATGAAACAATGTGATGCCAGTAAAAAAAGCAAATCAATTGTAAGTATGAATGCTACAATTACATGTTACAACCAAAACATAATGTGGAATTTCTAATGTTAATCAAATTACATAGGTTAAAGAACTTGCAAAAGCTATAATTACAAACTAAAACGAAAATCAATCAATCCAACAAGAATACTATAGTATGACAAATAAATCAACCGGAAGTGTGCAATATTTGTTGAGCAATAATTTTAACAACATACAATATTTAGCCTCGTATTCTAATTTGCCTCCTTAAAAGAAATTTATGTATTGAAAATCAAGCAATAAATGACTTAATTAGTTACTACTATATGATTAATCTTTCGATTTCCAAGTAGTTACGAATGTTACTACTTCACATTAAAATAGATATTTATCTCAGCAATTAGGATTATGATTGAGTGGTGAATCTCTTCATTCTTAATTAGAAGTTTTGTATTCGGGTTTTCTTAAGAGAAGTCCCCTTTGTCAAATAATGAATTACTTGTATTTGACTTTTTAAAGTGAATTCAAATTTATTCAGATTTTAATGTGATATCGAACCTGAGATAAAAAAAGAAGAAGTATTTTTTAAAGAAAAAGACAAAAAAAGTTACCAAGGTAAATCAATTATTTTCCTACTTTCCAAGGCATCATAAACTTTAAATATATTGCTAAAGTTAGTTTACTTTTTTTACCATCTCATCATATGATTCTTCTTAGTTACTTTTTCCAGTGAATATTAATGAGTGATCTTGTTCAGAGAGATGGATAATTTTAAAATTTTAAATTTATGAATCTTAAATTTTAATTTTTTTTATTTATTGAATTTTTGGTAAATTATCTATACTTATTAAATGAATTCCTTGATATAATTATAGAGTTTGAGTTAAAATTATTAAATTGTGTTGGTCTTTTGGCACAAACATACTACTAATCGATTCTTTGATAATTCATGATCGAATACAACCTAGGAAGAATTGTTCGTCTACATAACAACCGCCTCAGCTACTTGCTTTTATATTTTTCTAAAGTGTATGTGTTTTTAAAAGTGTTTATAGTTAATTAATTATTAATAGTTGTAAATAAAGTTAAATTAAAGTTGTGTGATTAAAATGATAAGGAACATGATTCTCCACCAATTATGATTAATAAGATATAATTTCAGGTGGTTAATAAAGGATTTCTTATTGATATTTATTAATTATTATTCCTCATTTTTTTAAAGCTACATTTATTTAAGTATTTATTTGTCTTTATTGAGACTAGAAAGAATTAATTTTATATAGCAAAAAATTTCATTGAGATTGAAAAATTAATTGTTCTCTCTCTTTTTCTCTTCTTTTTATTTTTAATTGAGGAATATAAAAATAATATTTTACTTAGATTATTCTTAATATTTTTTTTTAAATTTAAGTAAAATATATCATTAATATTAGAGATGCATGTAACTAGTAAGTTGATTTGAGTACCACAATAACAATAAAGACAAATTATTTATTATATATACCATGTAAATATGCATTTGTTAAGCTAATCAATCTATATTTATATTTGTACATGCACTACTAAAAAAATTCTATTTTTTTATTGAATTTTTTCATTGTGTTTAATGAGTATTCTCATATATATTTTTATTGAATCAATTAAAAAATAATAATGTCTACACATAAAAAATTTAGAAAGCCTCTCATATTTTAGTGAGAATCTGTTATTAATCATGCTTTTCTTTATTGAACTGGTTCAGTAAAAAAATCATATTTTATATACAACAAAAATAATTGCCATGATTAGTTAATTAGGTTATACTAATTATGCAACAAAAGGTTAACTCTTGTGGCCTACCATGAAATGATTAAAATTTGTTTAGATTAATTAGAGGTTGGGATAATGCATGATTAATTAATTGGTTGTTAATTTTTTGGCTCATTTTGTTATCTTATATGCTCTCTTGTCCCATCTATAATTGAGATTTTATCATAATTATAAATGACCTAAAAATGTGTTTAAAATTATTTGGGTCAATGTTGTTTCTAGAATTGCCATATGGATTGTGATAATGTCCAACATTATTATTTTTTTAGTATAAGGTTCTAGATCTAAAATATTTTGCACAATTAAACCCCCAAATAAAAAAAAAAAATTGTACTTTTTTTTTCAATTTATATGACTTTGTTTTTTGTTTTTGAGATTTAAATCATATGAATTTTGAATAGTATTATAAAATTCATCATCTTAATTGTATTGACATTAGGAGAATTATAACTTATAATATGTGTCATAATTATTTTTTAATTTCAAATTTAATTGTATAATGTTTGAGGTATTAATTTATTTTTTGTAGCATTGATTTCTTAAAATTTTTAAGTGGGAGGATAACCTTCTTGTCCTATTAATGAGATGATACTACTTTCACCAAATTTATTTGCATGATTTTTGTAACCATCCAGCCAGCTAGTGATATTATGCACTTTAGACTTAAGTCTGTACGACTTTAAAATATGTCATTAGTAGGTAAGACACGTGAGAGATGCTATATATAATGTATATAAGTAAACATACCTTACCTACTAGTGATGCATTTTAAAGCCGTGTGGACCTAGGTCCAAAGCGGACAATATCATCAGTGGGTTGGATCGTTATAGATGGTATCAAAACTACTCCCACGTCAACCTTGTCTATGTGGACTAGAGGTCAACTAAGTTTAGGCAAATTATGGTGAGGCAGCGCAAACCTCAGTGCTAAGTTTAAATGAATCTCATAAGTTGGGGCAAACCTTAGCAAAGACGTTGAGTCCATAGAGGGTTTATATATAACAACCCATCTTTAGATAAAAGTCTCATATCGACAAAACACATGAGAGATACTTAATATATAAGTAAACATGTCTTACTTACCAGTGACGTCTTTTAAAGTCGTGCGAGCATAAGTCCAAAGCAGACAATATCACCAGCGAGTTAGACCATTACATTATTGGATGGACACATATAATTTTAAAAAAATATTTTACGTAATTAACACAACTAATATATAAGTAAACATGTCTTATTTACCACTGACGTCTTTTAAAATCGTGCGAGCATAAGTCCAAAGCGGACAATATCACCAGCGAATTGGACCATTACATTATTAAGACGAACACATATAATTTTAAAAAAAATATTTTACGTAGTTAACACAACTATTTAATTGACAAATGAGAACACAACAAAGAAAAAAATTAAAATTTTGAATAAACAAATCTAACAAAAATATTTTATTAAAAAAAATAATTCAATCAAAATATGACTTAATTTAAATATCTAAATAAAATATACTGACAAACATCGACCAATCAATAAGACATGATGGTCTATGTAGAGTCTACAAATTACAACTTGGCTATATTGAACTTTCAATTTATTTATTTTTTATTTGTTTTATATTTGAACAAACAAACTAACCAAAATGCCAACTCATTTTACTTATTATGTTCATGCAAATAATATACTTTTATTCCCCTTATATTCCTTATTTAATGTTGTATAATATTTTTATATATATAACCAAGTACACATGTTTAACAAGTACTAATAAATATATTTAGTAAAGTACAAATTAAATGTTCTTGTCAATTTTTTTTTGTTGTAAATAATGCCTGCAATTTATTCTTGTTTGATCCATATTGTTTGACTTAATGAGGGAAGTACTTACATTTACATAATTAATTACAAGTTTTATTTATCCTAAAATATGTAAAATAATTTTTGTAATGTGATTTAAAAGACACGTAAGTTAAATTAATAAGATAATATTATAATAAATTAAATAATATAGCAATAAATTTGGATATAATTTTTTTAAAGAATAAAATTTACATAAAAAATAATTTTAGTCAACATGATCAATAAATGTTTTAGTTGGAAACCTATTATGTAGCCCGCTAGTAATATTGTACGCTTTGGATCTAGACCCTCATGATTTTAAAACGTGTCACTAGTACGATCCATACTAGATTTGACCAACTGTCCATCTTACCTTCTCTACGTTCTTGACAACCCATCTTTGTCTCAGTAGAGTCTTTCAGTGGCACGTTTTGGTCCTCTTACCGCGTGGACAATTAGACATCCAACCCATAATTGCAACGACCCAATTGCAAGAGCGGAGCTCTACCAACTGAGTTATATCCCCGAGCCAAGTGGAGCATGCATGAAATAGTCAGAAGCTTCTTCTATTTTTTTTCCCTAGCTCAATTGGGTCATCCTGGACTTGAATTATAGACCTCGCTTGTGAAGTAAATCATTTTGCACCTGCATGTGGTCCAACCAATTGGGGGAGAATCAATAGATTCCTTTTCGGGAGCGATTCAGTCCAATTTAAAATCCGTCAAAGGCATATGCAAAAGATCTGAGCCCATCACATATAACACATAAATTGAAACGGAGAAAATATCTGATGAAGGGCGTTGGGACAATGATCTGATTTGTCACTGCAACCACTTATGTTATGTTATTATTATTATTTTTATTATATAGTTATATATTTGACTTGATATTTGAATAGAGACATTTCACCTGCTATATTTAATTCACTCTTATCCTTTACCTGTTTATATTTCATATTATGAATAATGATTTGTTGGTACATTAGGAAGGAATAATACAATAATTAGTAGGTGGTTAATTAATTAATTAAAGCAAATACACTATTAGTAGTTCCCACTTAGATTAATTAATAATTAATTTACGTAATTAATAATTAATTGTTATGAATAAGTACAAACACAATCATCATCATTTCAACTATATAACACGATGGAATGACGTGAGTTAACGTAAATACACAATAATGCATGTGTTTTATGTGTATATTTAATTTATCGGTGTATATTTAGGTCGGGAAGATTTGGACGGGGAGGAGTCAGGTAGGGTTAACATATTCATTCTAACTTTTTTCATAAAAAAATATATTATTTATACATGGTTAAAAATTATATTTTATGTATGTACAGTAGATGTTGAACCTTATTCTTGATTTCTTCTTATGTTTGCTTCATATTTGAACTTCCTTAGTGAAAATTTTGATTCTGACATTAGAGGTGGGTATAAATACCGAAAAATCAAATCAAACCAAACTAATTTGGTTCTTCAGTTTCGGTTCTTCGATTTTTCGATTTGGTATCGCTGTCGGTTCTTCGATTCGGTGCTTGGTGTAGGAATCTAGAAACTTTGATGCACCGAAGAACCAAATTTTTATTAAGAAAATTGAAAAAATTGTATGTATACTAGACCCAAAAAATTATTATATATATATAAATCAATTAGCAATTAAATCTTTCATGAAATAAGTCAAAATAGAAACAAATTTGTAATTCATATAGTTAACTTGAAATATTATTTCTCAAGAGACATTCTCGATTTATGTCATGTAAAGAAATTCGTTTTTGTGCTAGTTTTTCTCAAGCAATAGTTAGAGGTGCAAGTTCTTGACAAAGATAAATATAATTTTTTAAGTTTGTGTCTTATACTTTCATTTTATCCTCATTTTATATTTCATTAGTTCACACCGAAAAATCAATTTAAAAACACTTAATAAAATGGAACCGAATTTAAAAAAATTGACTTAGAGAAACTGAGGGACTATGTTGGTCAAAGAAAATGAAGGAAAATAGATTAGACCCTGTCCCTCAAAAAAAAAATATTTTAATTTTTTTTTATTTATTGTATAGATAATTTTTTAATTAAATGTCCTTGTCCATCGTGTATGTCGTCGGAAAAATAACGGATAAAATTTATTTAATTTAGTAAAAATTTAAAAAATAATAAATATATTAATATACAAAAATATGTTTAATTTAATTCAAAAAATTAACGAACGAAATTGATTTATTCGTCGATTTTTCAATCAAAATTTGATTAATTCATTTTATAAAAAATTCAACAGATAAATCGATCCTTAATCAGAAACGTCAATTCAAGTTTCAAAAATAAAAAAATTCTAATAGATTTTTTTTTTATTAACTAGCCTTATATAACATAAATTTAAATTAATTGAAATTAAAAGCGAATATCAAACATCGAATAAAAAAAAATCTCTATCATTTTTATTTTCTTCTTCATTTTGCTTATATGGACCCCTTTATTCTCAAAAAATATATCAATATATTTAGCCTCACCAATCAAAGTAGATGCCTTGATGATTAAAATACTATGAAAATCTTTAATATGGGTCCAAGATTTTTATTTTGTCTCTTTTCTTTATTAAAAAATCAAATTTCTTAATTTGCATTTTTGTTCTTTTTTGAATCATGTAACCAAATGAAAGATATAAGATTGATATTACTTTGCTTTAAAGGTATATTTTAATTAAAATATAAAACAAGTCTTTTCCTTTTAATATAGACAATTCATGAATAATTTAATAAGATAGATAAAATAAAAAATAACTAACATAAAATTTTGCTAATTTGTTTGATGAAGATAGTGTTTTTGAGACGAGGGTTTTCCGGAAACAGCCTCTCTACTTTTGTGATATAGTAATAAGGTCTGCGTACATTTTATCCTCCGTAGTTTCACTTGCGGGATTCCATTGGGTATGTTATTGTTATTTGATAAATTTGATAAAAACACAATTTTTTTTAATTTATTAGTTCAACTACCCCTAAAAAAGTAGAATTTATTCATTTAATTTACTTCAAATTTCTTTTTGGTAGTTATATTCAATTATGTCTATATGGTGGTCCTTGTGGACCTATAATTAATATATTTTCCAACATAGACATAATATAATATAAAAACAAATATTACAACTTTTACATGATGTCTCAAATATTTTTTTAAAAGAATTAATTTCTACCTTTTATTTATAATATTGATTTTTTAGCAATATGGTTTATTTATTTATGAATGTTTGTGACATTAAGTAACAACCCTTCATTTGAGAAATTCTAAAACATTCTTATGTCAAAATTATATAATGTCCACATGGGGGTGTGTGTATATAAATATATTTGAAAAAATATTAAAGATTTATATGTTAAAATTATATAATGTCTACATGGGATATATATAAAATATCGGGATAATGTTCTTGTTACTCTATCGTTATGTTAAGATGTAATCGAAACTTAAAATCAAACTTCTAAATTCTTTGATCAAATATGCCTACTTATATTCACATTCGTGATTTCAGTCAAGTCCATATACGAATTCCAAATCTAGTTAGATATATACTCTTTAAAAAATGTGAGTTTCGGATAAAGTTCATAGAAAATTAATTTATTGAAAACGTTTTCAATGAATTAATTTTTCGTTTGTATTTTTTATCGTGTTCGAATAGATGATTTTATAAGAAATTCACGTTATTTTAATAGTAACACATGAAGAATATTAAAAAAGGGTTATAATTAATAATTAAGGCTTTCAACTATTCCACCCAATTACCCTACATTTTTTAATTAGATGTTTTAATTAATTTCTTCACATACCAATTATCAGAAAATAAATGACCAAAGATTAATTAGAAGGCCAAGATTCATAAAATAAGTTGAATCCTCAAAAAAATAAAAGAATTTTTTTATATTCCTCTCGAGAAAATAAATTATATAAGTGTTGACATATACTTTCTTCGTCCATAAAATTGTCACATTTCAGTTCTGGAGAGTTAATTTAACCAATCTTTAAAGTTAATTAATTTCTCAAATATTTTAAACTCATGGACACTCGTGTGCTATAACTTAGTGGAGTAGGTTTAGTAATTAATATAATACACAAATATTATAGAAGTTTAAGCTAATAATTCCAATTTAATTAAATAATTTTCAGATAAAACAAAGATAAATTATAGAAGTTTGGTGAAGACATTGATTGCAAACATTATCAATTTCTTTAAAAATAATAATTAAAGGGAATTTAAGAAATAGTGATAATATATGTGGGACCCTCTATACAATAATAATCATCACCATCATAATAATTAATATTGATTAACCAATAGTGTTTTAGCAGGTCCTTTTCTGATTAAGATTAATACAAAAATATTATAATTATTATGTATCAATCACGTAAAAACTAATAAATTAGTGGGTTAATTTTTCCTAAAGTAACAAATTTCATAAAATAACATATACAATAACAACATACCCAGTGAAATCCCACAAGTGAGGTCTGGGGAGGGTAGAATGTATGCAGACCTTACCACTACCTCAAAGGTAGAGAGGTTGTTTCCTGGAAACCCTCGTCTCAAAAACCCATAGACAGAATAAACTAGACATGAAAAAAAGGGAAAAGCAAAAGAAAAGAAAACCGAAAAAACAACTAATAACGAAAAACATAATAGTGTGTAAATACGATAAAAATCAACATATATATGACGAATAATGACAACACATGATATAAAAACACGACTAATCTACTACCCTACTATACCCCAAGTCCAGACATCAACCTAATCCTACTAACCTATTAGCCTGCTACTCTAATTCGCG
>JBCEWC010004137.1:0-28119 GCA_038996855.1 Solanum aculeatissimum | reverse complement strand
ATATATAACCATTTGAAGATAGTCACTCTTTCACAAGTAAGTTATGACTAAATTTATATAAGACTGCAAGACTTTAAATTTATCAGTGAGTATAAGATATCAGTGGACAAACACATGTTGATCTTTATAAAAGTGAGTAAAATATGCGATGTAATATTTTTTTCTCATCAAAATTATTTTCCATTGAATTTTCATAATAAAGTTTCTAATGAGACAACTAGCAATATGTATTACTAGGTATATGCATTTGTATTCACTTCACTTGAATTTTTTTAATAAGATTTTAAAGAGACACATTATCAATTAATGAACATTCCAGGAGGAATGTTATAAATACATTATAAATTGTATTATAAATGTTTATTATACAATTTTTTTTTGTTTAACTTGTAATCAAGCAGATAACCTGCAAATAACTCAAATTGACAACTTACAAGCAACTTAAATGTGTAGTTTGCAAATAGTTCAAACAAACAACTTGCAAGCAACACAAATATATAGCTTGCAAGTAGCTCAAAGTAACTTGCAAGCAACTTTTTAAAAAGCTTTCCAACAACTCATTAGACTTGCAACTAAACAAACAACTTAGAAAAGTCTAACTAAACAAACAACTTAGAAGTAGCTCAAACAAACAATTGATAAGTGACTTTTTGAAAAACCTTTCAAAAAATTTCTCACGCAATTAAGCAGACAATTTACAAGTAAATTAATAAAATATATTTGAAATAGCTTAAAAAGACAACTTACAAGCAACTTTTGAAAAGCCTTCATAAAAACCTTGAAATAAGTTCTTTACTTTTTTAAAAATAAATAAAAAACTAATCCAATTTATCTGTATATCAGTTTGAAATAATAAAATCATCGTAATTACAATTTAATTTTGGTATAATTCGCGCTATTTATACAAATATTGTGCGTGAATATAGTTTGAGTTTTATATAATTCACACGATTATATAAAAGCTGTGCGAGAATCAAATTGTATAGCAAAATATATAAACACTGCAAATTATACAAATGTTGTATATGAAGTGTATAGCGAAATATACAAACGCTATATAAAAACTGTGAATTGTATAACAAATTATATAAATATTGTGAATTATACAAATACCACTATAACTATAGTTACAAAATGTAATTATCCAAATTACAACTACAAAATATAATTAAGATATTTTTAAGTGGCTATACGTGGAAATTTCCCATTTATATATCCATAATGAGCATCTTTGACCATTTTCTCCCCTCCTTTTTTACATTCTAAACCAAAAAACCGACAACAAAACCCACCCGGCCCGATCATCATCGAAAACCGTAATTGAGAAACCCAAAAATGGCGTTGCTCGGCGACGACGGCCGGGGTTACGAGCTAGCTCTGAAACTTGAAAGTCAGGGCGTATGGCGTTCGTGGTTCGGCGATTCACTATATACCAATTTCATTCACTTCCTTTCTTCTGCTTCTACTTGGGATTCCTTCATGAGAACAGACGATTCGAAAACGAGGGTTCAGATTCACCTCCAGCTTCGTGCGCGTGCTCTCCTTTTTGATAAATCATCTGTTTCTATCGTCCTCCGATCCGATAAATCGCCGATGTCTAGTCACACTACTGCTGTAATTTCGAAGCTCAATCCAAATTGTAACCACTCTCATGACCTTTTACAAGCATTTGAATTGCAATGCGTGTTTCAATTAGTGTTTTTTTTTGTAGTTTTGTAGGTTAATTGTTTTGCTTTGCAGATTTGCAATTGCATGGTGATGATGTGTATTTTACACTTGAGAATTGTTCGCAAGATGAAGCTCAACAGCGTGAAGGTGTTTCTGGTACAAGCACCGTGTTATCTAAGGTGAAAATAATTTGCTTTCATGCGAAATTTATTAACTTTAGTAGGTAGTGTTCATACAACAACAACTACACAACCAGTTTAGCAACCTTACTACAACCTCATAGGTAGAGAAGTTGTTTCATATAGATCCTCGACTCAAGGGAAATATAGTCCAAAAAAAGAAGTACATGAAATAGTGAGATTATAACAAAAACAACAAATAATAACAGACAATAACTCAAAAATGAGTTAGTGTTCATCGTTAGTTTATTGGATGCTGAAAGAACTCTGTAAAGCATGATACTTGGGGTTAAAAAACCGAAGCTGGAACGGGATTACTTTTCTGAAGGTGATGGCTGACTCTTAGTATGAATGGAGACCGGAGAATTTTCAAAGAGACAAATTAATAGTTTTTTGACCCATGAAGGGAGGGAGACAGGAAAAGGGTGAAACTATTATTGTTACATGTATCACTTTTCTCTTAAGTATTAAAATCTCTCTAGAAGGCGGAGTATAGATAAATGTTTCATTTTGTATGGTTAGTGTGGGGGAAGTTAAGGTGGAGCCATGGAGATGGCTATTGCTCTAAAACCCATGATTTTGTTTTGTTGCTTTTCCTGATTCCTTAAATACTTTCAGGTCCAATCTAAGTCAAATTTTGGTGTTGGATCAAGATATAGCGAGTCAGAAGCTGATGCAATGTCGCAGAGGTTGAAGCTTGATGAATTACCTGAAACCTGGTATAACCAGTTCTTTGAAAAATATAGAGCAAGTAAATCATATAGGTTACAGTTTGGTGATAGGGAAACAGAGAAGCGAACAGCTGAACAGATGTCCTTTTATCTTAGAGTTGTTGAGAATCATAAGAGACGGCGTGTAGCTTTTAAAGTAGATCAGAACATTGGTTTTGGCACGTTGGATGATGGATCAAATCTGCAATCAAACTCAATTTTAGATAACGGCAACCCATTTTTTCCTGAGACAATGTCTGCCATGAATTGTGTTCCTGATAGTGCAGTCCTGCGGACAAGTCAATTGAAAGAGAACCAGAAAGTGGAGTTCAACGGGGTTCTAGATACTTTACCCCAAATAATGACGAAGAGCCCTATTATGATTGAGAGGCTTGGTATTAGACCAGAGTACCTTAGCATGGATCAAGGCAGCAATCAAAATCTTGGAAAGAGTGGTGCTGAGAGGAGTAAGAAATGTCTGGGTGAAGAGCAAGCACTAAAGTTATCCCGACAGGTGATGGCACGATTGCTTGGAAATGTGGGTTTTGAAGGCTCATCTGAAGTTCCACTAGATGTCTTGACTAAATTCATGAGTTGCCATATTCGTAAATTAGGTTCTACATTAAAACTTCTTGCTGATAGCTACAGAAAACAATGTTCAGCTATGGAACTTCTCAAGATGTTTCTCCATGCAGATGGACATAGGTTGGTGTGCACTTTTTCATATGATATTTTCCAATGTTTGATTTGTTCCTCTTCACTTTGTTATAATTTCTATTTTTCATTTTTTTTCCATGAAGTATGATGAATTGGGTTTTGTCATGCTACAATGCAAAGTATAACCTCTTAAAAGAATCGGGCTTCAAGTATTTAGGCAAGAAAATCAGGCCTCATTGCTATAATATATTTTCCAAAGAACATAATAAATAATGTTGAGTTTTCTTTTAAAACAACATTCCTGCTGATTAAACAATAAAAAGACTTTCCTGGTGCAACTGTGCACTTTTATGCTTTCATATTTTATGCTCTTTAGATTATGTATTTCTCATGAAGCTGTTGCTTGTTGAAGTATGTCAAATCCGCAATAATAAAGATATCAGAGCAACATATATTCAGTGATCTTGATATCTACTTGAAAATTGTAGTTACTCTAATAACTTATTCATTGTGGTTTCTGTACAATAATTTGCCAAGATGGGAACAATCTCAATGTGGGCTTTGCCCACCTCAATTGGGAATTGCTGGTGTTAGAATTGTTGCTAAAACTCATCCTTGACTCTTATAAGTGTTATGTCTGCATTTGGTGTCTGTTGCAAATCCAATCATATACAATATGACAGTATGGTCTCAATAGCTGACTCTTTCTTTTTCTGTAAAAATGTAAAAGCTCATCCCTTTCCAGGAGACTCTTCTATGTTTTATCTGACATTCATTTCTGCTGTTCCGTTGTGCTTTATAGTATGAGACCTGAATATGCTTTGGATAAATTTGGAGTTGATACTCGAATCACTTGTTATTGAACTTAGCTTAAGACAGATGCAGCCTATTGAGTTTCATGGATTTTTCTTTTTTACTCCTTCATTCTAGGAAGTTCTCGTCCATGTGAATGACACAATAGTCATACCATTTTTACCCTCATATCTTGCAAAATAGACTGAAAAAATGATGGCATTCGGAAGTTTTGATCTCTCTCTATCTCCTATATACATGTACATAAATAACCGATAGTCTTGATACTCTCTCTCTATTGCCTCATAAAAAAACAATATTTTATTTCTCCCCTCTCCCTTTCAGTATCTAACTAATTTTCCTTGTTTTGGCAGTAATCTTGCGGTGTTATCTGCACTTGTAAAAGATAATACTAGGAATGTTGTGCAACAAACTCAGCAACAAGTACAGGGATTCCAACAACAGTTGCAACCTCAGCATGCAGCTGCCATTCGACAGTCACAGCAGGTATGTCGATTTGTTGTCAGTGGTATTTATCTAGTCATATTGATGTTGTTGTTTTTGCTATTATGCGGCCACTTCTGCAAATGGTATAAGATTTTGGTAACTAGTAATTGTTTGGTCTGCATGAACAATTTTGTATTGGTTAGCGAAAAGCTTTTTCAGGAGATCAATCTTTGTAGTGAGATGCATTATTTCTACTTTTTTTTTTTCCTTTTATATGTGAAATTATCATATGGACAAAGTAATTAGAAGACTGAAAAAGTTGTTATCTCTGTGAGGTAGTGGTAAGGTCTGCGCATACTCTACCCTCCCAGATCTCACTAGTGGGATTTCACTCGGTACGTTGGTGCTGTCCTGAAAATGTTGTGCTAAGCCGTTTGAATTTTAGGGGTTATTCAGTAGTCAGTACGTGTGATTAGGTGCAATTGGATTTGGTAGGATATCTCTTTCCTCTAGATTGGATTTTATGGAAGGATTATATTTGAGATTATTACTCCTGTTCTATGTTCGGTTGCTGCAGGGATATCTTGTCCCTGAGTTTTGCTGATGGTAAGACCACAAATTGTGTGGGTTAGGCACATCTCAAAGGCTTGAACCTTGTTGCAAAGAAAAGCCTGGTATTTAAGTGGAGAAGGGTAGAGGGGCGAGCCAATTATCCATCGAGTTCTGAACAATGTGACATCAGCTGTTGGGGATATCTCGATTATCAAAATTAATTTAGCGATAACTCATCACTATTTCCCATCTAGCGTTTATTATGATGCCGGGATAAAATTTTAAGTTCCAAAAATACTCTTGAGACAAACTCATTAATTTCTCATTTCACAATTTACTATTTCTTTTCTCATAATTCACTTTCCATCTCAGGGATCCAATTCCAAGTATTGAATTGGAAAGCATCACCAATAAAGAACCCTTTCAATATGGCTAGCTTGGCATAATCCAGATAAACCCATCATCAAAATCACTCTATCCCAAACCCATTAAAACTTGGGCGGACTACATGGGTTTTGGTTTGTTTTGCCACCCCTATTTGTGACAATCCACCCTCCCTTCCCCAAGGATAAGATAGTAGCTTTGATAAATCTATCTGGAGGTCTAATGCTGAGTTGTACAGAACGTGGGATAATTTATCTTGAACTTTACCACATTCAAAATTTACCTAATAAAATATTCTGGCTTTTTGATTGTCTACAATTACATCTTGGGTTATGTGCAGTTGTTACGAATGCATCCTCAGATGCAGCAGATGATCAATTCCCAAAATCTGACTCCTCAGCAACAGCAACAGCTGTTCAATTCCCAAAATCTGACTCCTCAGCAACAGCAGCAGCTGATGAATTCCCAAAATCTGACTCCTCAGCAACAGCAGCAGCTGATGAATTCCCAAAATCTGACTCAGCAACAGCAACAGCTGATGAATACCCAAAATCTGACTCCCCAGCAACAGCAGCAGCTGATGAATTCCCAAAATCTGACTCCTCAGCAACAGCAGCAGCTAGAGAGAATGCGAAGGCGCCAGCAGTTGACACCTCGTCCTGGTATGAGTATGAGTATGAACATGAACATTGACAAGGACAGGCCCTTAGTCGAAGTCAAGCTTGAACATCCAACTGATTTCCCAATGGACAACAATTCCTTTAATGCAATGACTGCGAGACAGCCCCAGATGCAGCAGCAGTTCCGTCCGCAGCAAATTGCAGCTATGTCATCTTCTTATGCTCAGAACACAAATCAGTTTAGGCCCATGTCTTCTCTTCAAATTCCTCAAGTGCAGTCACCGTAAGTAATATTATATGCAATAGAAGTTGTCGGCGTCTAAATACATCATATGATGTAGTATCATACTTACTTTTTTTTTTTCAGGAATATGGGAATGGCCAGGGCTCCCCCGGTAAAAGTTGAAGGATTCCAGGAATTGATGGGTGGAGATGCAACAATGAAGCATGATTCTGAAGAAAATAAGTTAATGTCTCCTCAAAAATAGCATTGTACCAATGTCCAGTAAGTATTGGATTAGCAGTAGATGGGTTCTTAACAAAGCTGTTTTCTTGTCACTCTTGTGAACTACATTTTTACATTGTTTAGATAAAATATTTATACGCAGAATGACTGCTAAAAGAAAATTTAAGTAGGCATTGATCATTTTTCATCAGGACGGCTGCTGCAATCAGGTGTGTACCATATTCTGTTGGCATTTGGCTTTGTTCCTCTAGGAATGTGCATATGTATTAGCTTTATAATTTATTTCCTCGACTCATGAAGTTCTGTAATTTTCTTCAGCAAGCCTAATATAATCCGTGCTCATGCACATAAAGTTTTTCCTGCTGATATGTTGCAAAATTGTGTACCTCAAGTTGGCAAAATTTAAGCAAAAGGATCATCATGATGTCCAGGCCTTTTGCTTGATGTATTCAATTAACTAGTCGAAAATGAGTAGTTTAAGAATCGTGTTTTGATTGCTTAAAAATGTAAAATTCAATTTAGGACTTGCATAAAATAAATTGACATCATTCCTTATAAAAAAGGAGGATAAATTGACTTTGTCCTTGATTTATTTCAAAGATTATGAAAGAAGAAGACCCACTATGATTTTTTTTCTCTTTGATCGTCTTAAATTCATGCTTAGAACAAGAAATTTCTGCAGTTGACTTTAGTGATAAATATTAACGTGCAGATTCCAACTTTAATGATTGTGCTATTTAAATTGCTTAAGAAATATATTCTTCTTGGAGCAAGCATGCACGACAAGTCATGGTAGCGAGTAATATGTATTAGAGCTCCTATGATTTCATGATCTTGGACAAATTGTTCTACCTATCAGTCTCTGTTGCTAGTTTCCCACAAGGATATTCCTCTTGTTCGACGTATCATTCTCTGTTGCTAGTTTCCCAGAAGGATAATCCTCATCTCTTTTACTTTCACCCTGCAACTTTATCTGACCTAGGATTAGTTTGTGTCTAGGTCAAGGGACGGGTGATTGATGGAATCACTCTGTAGCTCTATGGTTGTCTCTTATTTTCCTGCTTCTGACTACTCGTCTCTGTCATTACTAAATGAAATGTCTCAGTCACTGAATTTTGTTGGAGAGACATCATAGTGATCACGGCGGATTTCCAAATAAAGACTCATGTTGTGCTCGAGTGATCTGCTCAGCCGACGTACAAAGTGAGAAAACAGTTTGCCTAATCTTGGTTGACCCAGAATGGGCCAGATCAGTAATTAAGAAGGAAGAAAATCTCTAGAGAGTTATCCCAGAGGGGATCAAGTGCAAATAGACAAATAGAATCTGAAAGGAAGAAAAAGAAAAGGAAGGGGATACATTTTATTTACTCTGTTTTGACTGCATAGATTTCTAGGACCTGTGCCCATTGGACATCTTTCTATGATCTTCCAAGAACTGAATTAGATCTTCTATGTACTTATCATGTAGTCTTCTGTTCCCAAATATTGAACTGATTTCTTTTGCTTTCTTTCTAATTTTCTTTCCATCCTTTTCTACCATTACCAACTTCACTGAACTGGATACGGAGTCCCTTGTGTATGAACCATCCTCTTCATTTCTTGGTATTTCTATACCAATCTCCTTATCGTCTAGGATTCGTGCATTCAAACCTTGATCAACCAAAAATGGCAACATAATCAATGGGTGACCAAACATTAGCCCTTCTATTATCGAGCTCCATCCACAATGAGTCACAAATCCACCAACTGACTCATGACTTAGTATCTTCAACTGAGGTACCCAAGTCTTCCATACTATACCTCGACCATGCATTCTCTCCTCGAACCCATCAGGCAGCTTAATGTAATCCATGTTTCCCGAGTTAGACGGCTTCCTTAGAAACCAGAAGAATGGTACTCCAGACAACTCTAATCCATGGGCCAACTCTAATCCATGGGCCAACTCGTTGATTTCATTCGGACCAATAGTCACTTCACTCCCTAACGCTACATAAACTACCGAGCCTTTGGTTTGTTCATCTAGCCATTCTTTGATGCATGCCCAGCTTTCATTGTTGTCACTATTGCTATTGTCCAATGATGGTGGCATTAACCCCATAGGAGGTATAGGGCTATGGTGAAGATCCTCTAGTAACTTCAACCACTGACCTTCAAACTCATGAGACTGACGTATGATAATTACATCAACATCCTTTATCGTAGCCCCAGCACGATACAGGTCTGACACACCAGACACGTTCTTCTGCATGCTATCGACTATCCACTTAGCCTCATATTGACGGAAAGCTGCCTTTGTTTCAAACGGTATCCATTTAGGTGTCACCGTGAAATTCTCTGGTGAGCATCATGTCTGTAGATCCCCAAAATGCCAAAAACCAAGCGTTAATAATTCGAAAGAATCCCCTAGAAATCCTCAACCTAGTTGTGATTGGTGCTAACCAATAAGGTGCAAAATCATGAATAACCCAATCAGGAGAAGTTTTCTCCAAGAAACTTGTCAGTTCAACTTCCATTCCATCTAAGGCTTTCTTGAGATAGACAATATCTTTAGTGTGAACATCCATAGTTGCTTCTGCATTTTCTGGTAGCCCATCAACTTTAGGAAGAGGGATTTTCACCAAGGTTATTGATGTGGAATATTCATGAGGGAGTTTTGGGAGTCTATCGATATTCCTTGGGGTTGAAATAAAGGAAATTTTGTGACCCTTTTTAGCTAGTAATTTGGAAAGTTCAAGATATGGTATAATATGGCCAAAAGCTAGCCAAGGGAACATGACTATATGAAGTTTATTTTCAACTCCGTTAGCAATTGATTTCATATATTCAGTAGCCATGGATGGCTTAAGAGCTTAGTATGTTTTTTCTGTGTTTTGTTAATAACTTAAATCACATCACAACTATATAAAAGAGTGTAAACAATGGGGAAATAACAAAAGTAGTCCCTTATGTTTCAGGTAGGTTCAAAAATAATCCCTTGAGTATGCATTCAACAATTTTGATTCTAAATCTGCATAAGATAACATTTTTAGTCTCCATCAGATATTTATTGAACTTTGTTAGATTTAATGGGGACTATATAAAACTAATGGAAACTTTCTTTGTTAGATTTGATGGGGACTATACAAAAATAACGGAAACTTTGTCTGTTAGATTTCACGGTCCCCATCAAATCTAACGATTGTTAAATATTTGATTACTTAAAAGACTAAAACTGTTTATTGCATAATTAGGACTATTTTAAATCAATCCTCTAATGTAAGGGACTATTTTTTTTTTGTTGTCATTTTATCTTACAATATGTCCCTTGGGGGAATATTTAAAATGAACCAGTAAGATAACATTATTTCAGGGAAAAAAATAATATTAACAGTATGCCAGCAGTATCTAATACTAAATCTAATGGAAGTGATTGAAAGGGCTGAAAAGTTTAATTAATTCTATAGGGGAATATTTAAATAAATCAGTAAGATAAACAGTATTTAAAAAAAAAAGAATTATTAAGGAGTATCTCAATAGGACTATTATTATTATTATTATTGTGATAGGGAAATCCATTACGCTATTTGTTGGGCACGTACAAGGTAAATTTTGCTTTAGTGTAATACTTTGTAAATTATATAGGAAATGTAAATCGCATCAGACAAGCTCCGTGTAACAAGCTCTATTGAGAAATCATGTAGGGGTTTTTGAAACTGAGACCATAAGTTGATTATTTTTTTATTTTAAAGATCCATTACTTTGACTAACCCTCTTCCTTCCATCTGGGTTGGGTTGACCCAGAATGGGCCAGAAGTGCAGTAATTAAGAAGGAACAAAATGACTAGAGTTATCCTCAGTGGATCAAGTGCAAATAGACTAATAGAATCAGAAAGGAAGAAAAAGAAAATGAAGGGGATACAATTTTATTTGCTTTGTTTTGACTACATAGATTTCTAGTGCATATTAGACATCTTTCTATGATCTTCCAAGAACTGAATTAGATCCTCTATGTACTTATCATGTAGTCTTCTGTTCCCAAATATTGAACTGATTTCTTTTGCTTTTTCTCTAATTTTCTTTCCATCCTTTTCTACCAATACCAACTTCACTGAACTGGATACAGAGTCTCTTGTGTATGAACCATCCTCTTCATTTCTTGGTATTTCTATACCAATCTCCTTATCCTCTAGGATTCTTGCATTCAAACCTTGATCAACCAGAAATGGCAGCATAATCAAAGGTTGACCAAACATTAGCCCTTCTATTATCGAACTCCATCCACAATGAGTCAAAAATCCACCAACTGACTCGTGATTTAGTATCTTCAACTGAGGTGCCCAACTCTTCCACACTATACCTCGACCATGTATTCTCTCCTCGAACCCATCAGGCAGCTTAATGTAATCCATGTTTCCTAAGCTAGATGGCTTCCTTAGAACCCAGAAGAATGGTACTCCAGACAACTCTAACCCATGGGCCAGCTCATTGATTTCACTCGGACCAATAGTTACTTCACTCCCTAACGCTACATAAACTACCGAGCCTTTGGTTTGTTCATCTAGCCATTTTTTGATGCAGGTCCAGCTTTCATTGTTGTCACTATTGCTATTGTCCAATGATGGTGGCATTAAACCCACAGGAAGTATAGGCCTGTGGTGAAGATCCTCTAGTAACTTCAACCACTGACCTTCAAACTCGCAACACTGACGTATAATAATTACGTCAGCATCCTTTATGGTAGCCCCAGAACGATATAGGTCTGACACACCGGACACATTCTTCTGCATGGCATCAACTAGCCACTTAGCCTCGTGGTGACGAAAAGCCGCCTTTGTTTCAAACGGTATCCATTTCGGGGTCACTGTGAAATCCTCTAGTGTTGGTTGTGGATTAGTCGATCCAGTGAGCATCATGTCCGTAGACCCCAAAAAAGCCAAAAACCAAGCATTAATAATTCGAAAAGTGCCCCTAGAAATCCTCAACCTAGTTGTGATTGGTGCTAACCAATAAGGTGCAAAATCATGAATAACCCAATCAGGAGAAGTTTTCTCCAAGAAACTTGTCAGTTCAACTTCCATTCCATCTAAGGCTTTCTTGAGATAGACAATATCTTTAGTGTGAACATCCATAGTTGCTTCTGCATTTTCTGGTAGCCCATCAACTTTAGGAAGAGGGATTTTCACCAAGGTTATTGATGTGGAATATTCATGAGGGAGTTTTGGGAGTCTATCGATATTCCTTGGGGTTGAAATAAAGGAAATTTTGTGACCCTTTTTAGCTAGTAATTTGGAGAGTTCAAGATATGGTATAATATGACCAAAAGCTAGCCAAGGGAACATGACTATATGAAGTTTATTTTCAACTCCATTAGCAATTGATTTCACATATTCAGTAGCCATGGATGGCTTAAGAGCTTAGTATGTTTTTCCTGTGTTATGTTAATAACTTAAATCACAACTATATAAAAGAGGGTAAACAATGGGGAAATAACAAAAGTAGTCCCTTATCCCTTAAGTATGCATTGAACAATTTTAACCCCAAGTTTGCCAAAAATTAACTATTCAAATCTCCATCAAATATTTAATAATTGTTAACACAAAGTTTCTGTTATTTTTGTCTTGTTCCCATCAAATCTAACAAATAAATTTCTGATGGAGACTAAAAGTGTTATCCAATGGCCAACTTAAAAGACAAACTGTTCATTGCATACGTATAGGACTATTTTTTGTCATTTTCTAGTAGACAATGCGTCCCTTAGGGTAATATTTAAAATGAATTTGTCAGTTTCTTGTAGACAATGCGTCCCTTAGGGTAATATTTAAAATGAACCAGTAAGATAAACATTATTTCAGTAAAATAAATAATATTAATTGTAGGACAGCAGTATCTAATACTAAATCTAATGGCAGTGATTGAAAGGGCTGAAAAGTTTAATTAATTCTATAGGGGAATATTTAAATAAATCAGTATTTAAAATAAAATAAAAATAAGGAGTATCTCAATAGTATGAATCACTAAATCTTGATAAATTGTAATTTTGCAATTATAGAGGCAGACCGTAGACTTTTATAAGGGAGGGAGTGATGCACGTTATTAATATTGAATTAGTGATAATAAACGTTGTAGGATCGAAGAGACAATTCATAATTGCTATCTTTTGTGTACGTATAAGATAAATTTGTTTTAGTGTAATAGCTTGTAAATTTATGCAAGAGAGATAAGTCGCACTAGATACGAGCTCAGTTGAGAAACAATCTAGGGGGTCTCGAATAATTAAGATATATGCTTACATAATTTTCCAAGGGGTAATCAATTACAAAGAATTATGATAATCAATAAAGAAATTAATTAACTTGATTGTAATCCCCTTTAAATATGAATTAAAAAAAATAAACTATTAACATATTGAGGTAATTAAAGTGGAAAATCCTCCTAACTATATATATGTAATTATGTATAATATTCACTTGATTTAATTTTGTTGTGGAGGCCCTTCCAAACGAATGTAGTCATAATGATGGCCATAGAAAGGATTACCACCTTTAATTTGGTTCAAATATATTGTATTTTCTCCCTTTTGTAGTTGTAAGCCTTGAATTTGAAAATTGAAGAGCCAATATAATCCATGTATTCCATGTCTAGCTATTGCATTACTCCTCCCAATTGTTGGGGTTTCAAAGTGAGGCAATAATCTAGATGGGTTGTTAATTCTCCCCTAAAATTACAAAAAAAGAAGAGAAAAGGTTAATATTTATCCAAGAAAAGATGTCATTTGCGAAGTAATGTTTTTTTCGCTTTAAGGCATCAATTACTTCACATTTCTAGAGATCGCCCTGAGTAGGTTGATCAGAAGTTTGAATCGTATGAAGGGTTTTGTACTTCATCTTGCGTATTCAAACTATTCTTTTTGAATGGGAAATGGGAGAGGAGATTACAAGGAGGGGAATGGGACGCTCATCAACAAGGTGAACGTTTAAGAATTTTATAATATGGATAAATTGTTAATGGGAAATTGTATCTTGTCTTGGCTATATATGTACCTGTAAATGGGAATAGGTTGCAGAAGCCAGTGCCACACGTAGTGTGTAAGTTCCCTTTCGATCAACACTTGGGAGTTTAAATAAAATTTGCCATGTTGTAGGTATATAATTCTTGCTTCTAGTTCTCCTGCAATGCAATATAAGATTACAAAAGCTTAGAAAATATATAACATATTTAATTGCTTGTATGAAAAAGTAGAGGGAAATATGACCATTAAAGGTTATAATGGGGTGATAGGTATATCCTTTCATCCTTGATCAGTAGTCTCAAGTTTGAGCTTTGGATATATAAACGTCTTTAGTAGACAGTGTTTTACTCCCAAGATGGGATTTACGGTGTTTTTTTGAAAATGGACTTTGGTCATAATTACTCAACTTGAAAAGATAGTTCAAGAGGCGCGGCGACAATTGTCCAAGATTGTATAACGAATCAAAATTTCCTCATCCCCATTGATGTGGGACTCAACATCTCCTCCCTCTCTACCCCACCCTTTCCATGCTTAGGACTGGACATCTGGAGCCTAGACATATGAGATGAGAGCATGTCATCGAGTAAAAAATGAACTGGGATGGACACAACTCTTCACCTCTAGATCTTGCTTTTGCAGTTGAGTTATGTCCTAAGTCTATTTTCTTAATTTGTTGTCGAAGCCTGTTCATCTCAATTTTGAGATTATACCCAAAATTCATTTCTTTTCTCACGGTACAAATCCGAATTAATCAGGTCAAAATCAAAAGTAACAAACACAAACTTAAAAATTTGAAAAAAAAAAGTAAATGATAGTATAATTATAGTCACCTGGTTACATGAGCAAAGAACCAATCTTTTCGATAATCACTAACACCAACTTTATACACCAAATCTTTATTTGGATATAAATCAGTGTATCGATCCCACAAACCATATTGCCTAAATCTGTCAACATTAAAAACAATAATCAAATTTATTTTAGATAATAAAAATGAAACTATATACTAAAAAATAATAATAATTTAGCAAATATAAGATAAAAGTTTAACTGACTTTTGTGTAGTATTGTTGAATAATTGATTTGTTAGGCCAGGCAATGGATCAGGCACAAAAAATTCAGCAGCAGTCCTATCAGGAATTCCAATTTCCCATAAAGTTGGACCATTTCTTGGAGGATCATAAATTAAGTGACCTAAGTTTATATCACTTCCTGCAATTAATAATAATTCTTGTTAGAAATTGTTGAGGTAAATAATTTAAATTTAAAATTTTACATTATTAGATCACTTTAAAAAAAAACAACTACAAGTAATTTTCTATAAAAGTGAGATTATAACGACTTGCATGCTAGTTTTTCACATCTGATGATAACTGGCTAATATTACTGACGTATAGAATGAATTCAATCCTCTATAAAATATACTCCGACAGTATATATATACCCTATTGGTATATATCATACAAGGTGGGTGTTGACGTCAGCACAAATATTTTAATATTAAGAGGATAAATTTTAATAGTATGAGGATATAAAATGTAAAAGGGTATATGGATGTAAATAGTTTATTTTAAAGGACACAAACTTAATTTTCCCTTAATTTAATCCACCTAATTGCCACCGTTCAGGAGGGAGGGAGGAGGGCTACAGAGAGAGAAAAGGACCTTGTTTGACATTAATGTCATAGTTGTATTTGTAATCTCCGATAATTCCAGGGACCCAAGAATACAAGTTATAAGTTCCAGGTCTAACACCAGTAATGCTGAAGTGTCCAGTTTCATCTGTTTGGGTCCAAAATTGATAACCCTAAGAGGAAACAAGACATTATTAGTGATCATCACACGAAACTAGAGAGGCGAAAAAAGAATTTAAAAAATCACAATATATAAAATTTTACAATTATTTTATTTTTCATCTTCGGAAAATAATTAACCCCCTTAAAAAAAAATCTATTTTCTAGGAAAACTTTTATAAACATTGAATGGGCCTTACTTTAGTCTCATATTGCCATGACCCAACATCTCCAGGAAGTGCTAATCCAATATAAGCAGATTTTGCATAGACAGGATTTTTGTTTATGTACCTAAACAAGATTAATTTGTTAAAAAAGAACTAATTAATATTTTCCTCATAATACTTTACAACATAAACATGAAAAATTAATTAAAATTACCTGTCTCTTACGAATAATTGACCTCTAACTGTACCACGTTCATTTGAATGGGGATAATCAAGAGATTCTGGGAAATCATATGGCCATTTTGCATTTTCTTCCTTCATCTGCAAAGTAATAAATTGAGTTCACACGAGTTTAACTTCTGTATACTGAAAATATTTAGTTATCTCATATCATCGGTTTAAGTTACGTAGCTACAACAACTTTAACCATAGAGTAAAATTAATAACATAGTTAAAACACATTGAAATCGTTTGACTAAATTATTCTATGAGATTATTAATGAAATAACTTATTTCATCATTTATATTAAAATGATAAAATAAGATAATCTTGGACTAAATAATATCCATTACCACGATGACAAAGTCTCGAGATTATAATCCTTATTCCACCAACCAAGCAACCTCTAAAACTCTTTCCAATGTTATCCTTTTGAATATGCTAGTCTAACGTGATATTCTCTCAGTCTCATTTTATATTTGTTTATACATACTACAATAAATAAAAAATTTTGAGATAATTATTTAGCGGTAATAATATAATTTACCTGTCTTTTAGCATCTTCCCAAAGTGTAGGGTGGTTATTACTAGAATCAGAGTTAAGGTAGAAGAAGACAGGCCCAAAAACCTTTTTCCATGCCTCTCCTTCTTTTAGTGTCACTCCTAATTCTGGTCCTGCATAATGTCCACTGAAAAATACCTGTAAAACAAGATCAAATATTGCTAAAATATTTTTATTTTTATGAAGAATTAACCCGAATAGCTGCTCACTCAATCGCATAAATGTAGATAAAGACGATAGATGTATAATATATGTATAATTATGAATAATTAATATATAAGCTATATGTATCGAGTGGAAAAAAAATAAACAGTAAATATGATTGACTTTTTATATTTTCATCAACTAATTTTAACGTATATCTAAATACATATATTAAATAAAAAATATGACATACTGCTAAAGAGGTGGGGCCAGCATGAGAAGTGAGATCGAGTTTGGTGGGTCCACCATTACGATCTTCATAACTAGGTGTTATAACCCAAAATCCAACATGTGGAGTATTGCAAATCCATCCATGTACTTTTATATCCTTATTCTCAAATGAATATTGGTACTTGTCATCCACCTAATATGAAAAAAATAATAATTAAACAAAATGTATTAATAAAGAATCATTTGGTTACCAAAAACAAGAAAATAATCTCGACATAAAATTTAGAATGCGAGGGTTTGCTCAGTTGATTATGCATTCTTTATCTGGTGAAGAATCAAATTTTATTTCTTTTTTTCAGTTCGCGTAAGATTACTCAGTTGATTGAATATCATAAGAATCGAATAGAATCGAATTTCATTTTTTTTTTTTACCTCTCCCTTAAGTTTTGGATTGGATGGATGTGTTAGTCTAACAGCTTCTTTGTAGTCAAGGACTTGACCATCAGATCTATCTTCATCTGTTGGCATCATTCTTTGCATATCATCTGATATTGCCATATAATGAAACCTAAAAACATTCAAATTCAATAAAACAAATAAATAAATTAAATTTTTTAATTTTGGATCAGTCCTATTTGTAGTAATAATTGTGTCTCAACATATTACAAGTAAATTAAAATTAGTTATATAATAATCAATTTTAAATTAGTATTAAAAATTTATCTATAAAAAAAATATTAGAGAATGTTGTCTACTTATATTAGGGTGTGTATGTCTAGTATAAAAATAAATAAAATTGTGATAGTTATTTATCATGTATATAAAGTAAATGTTGAATTCTCTTAATTTCTTCGTATATTTATTTCTTGCTGAAAAATCATAATTCTGAGGGATGAGGAGAGTTGAGAATCTCAACGGCCGACAATAACCGATAACTCTTTATATCAAGTCTGATATGGTAATCAGATAAATAAAAAGTGAGAACATTTATAATTATAAATAGTTAAATCATGTTGATAATGACAAAATAATTTACATTATCAATATATATATATATATATTTAAAATTCTTTTTAAATAAGGACTAAATTATCTAAAAATAAATTATAAATAATTGAAAAATCTTACAAAGTCCTTCGGAGCTTAATGGCAATTCTGGCCTCTTCAAGAATTAGGCTGGGCCAGCCCTTCAAGTGTTCAAATATTCCATATGAATAAAATCCAGAACTTCCCCTCAACATAATAAACCTGAAATTTAATTTAATTTTATCAAAATTATTAATCTTTTTTCATTTTAACTTTATAAATTAGGTACTAATAATAATTATTTAAATAAATAAAAAAACTTACCTTTTGTCAATATTTAGAGGAAGTTCATGGGCAGCACCATTAATTGATGGATTCCATGTTTTTGTAAATGATATTTCCACTTTGTTTTTGTCTTGTGCAATGACTCTGAATTTTGTTCCTAAAAGCCTGCAAAATATTTTTATTTACATGATTTAATTCTAATAAATCATTCTCTGTCTGTCCCAATTTACATGATACTGTATAGATTTCGAAAGTCAAATAAAATTTTCTTCCATACTATTTCCTTCGTCCCATTTGTGTCAGTGTTTAAGAATTTTTTTTAAACTTATGGTCTAAGATATTTATGTGGGTGAGAATCATTTCATTAAGGGTAAAAAATAAATTTTAATGTTAAATTATAATTTCAATTAGAGTAAGGTAACGGATGCCACATAAAATAGGACAGAGAAGGAATGCTTTTTTTCATGTCCTCTAAATAATTTTGAATTTTGAATTATTTGACTTATATATATGTTTTACGTAGTTTTTAAATATATAAATTTTAATTTTAAAAATATAAATTCCTTGATAAAATGAAAGATTCGACTCTCGAAATTTGAAAAATATCACATAAATTGAAATAGAGAAAAATGTAAATTAATCTCATAAATGAAAAGAATAATAATAACTTACATATCAAAATTGTGATCTTTGTCTCCAGGACGTTCCCACACGGTATCCCAATATCTACATTATTTATAAATTAATTAAATTATTAATTTTCAAACTTTTTTTAATTTTTTTTTTATCTTTTAAGTTAATTTTTTTTAAAAAATAAAAAATAAAAAAATGCTTATAATTAACTTACCCTCTATTTGTATCTTTGAAGTCTGTTTCTAATACATTATCAATACCATTGTAACTAACCCCAGCAATGGATCCTGTAGGATTAGTTAGGGTAACTTTGACAATGCCATTATCCATCACTACCTAATAATTTTATAAATTTTAGCTCAACAATTAAATAAGATCATAGCTATAATCAATAATAAAATAATAATAATAACTAGATAGTTTTATTCAACACAAAAATTAGCTCGTCAGATGAATTATTGTTCAAAATCACATAAAGAGATTTTTTAATCCCTCTACAGTCGATTTATGAGAAATGCAATAGTACCACTACATTCTCATCATGCTGATCAATTAAAGCATGAACAATATAATAGAATGGCCTAATTTTGAGTAAATCATAAATTGAGATGAGTCTGACTCTAATATCATGCAACAATAAGTAAATGCGATTTAATAAATATTTATATATTAATATATAGTATATAATTATATATAATCCAAACCCTAATAAGAATTGGTGAAAGTGGATACTTACATAATTATGTGAGATAAGCAATTTGACAGGAGGAGTAGTTGATGCCAACTTTTGACTAATGTTTAGTGGAGTATGTCTGCAATTAAATCTCCATTAACACATGTTTAATTTATATAAATAAGGATGCAAAAGTAATAGTTTTATGTTATACCACCCCTTACTTTTAATTTATACATAATAAATATCGAATCCCTTTTAAATATAAAAATATTTGTTTGCTTAATTCCTAATATTTTGATTCTGATCTTTAGTGAAAATTTTGGCTCCACCTTCACTACTTACCACCCACTATTCCTAACTAATTTAAATTTGCGCTAAGGTGTGGTATAACAAATCCTAATGAATTCTTTTTATTTCAAGGTTTAAATTCAAGGCTTTTAATTAAGGGTGGAACGAAAATCACCAACTTGTTTTTATTCCATTTTACCACATATATTCCAACACACATGCAAGTTGTGAAGGCTAATTTGCTAACTTGCCATACCTATGGACTAGGTTGTTCAACAAATTCTTACAATTTGTAAACCTAAAGTATGTTGAAGATCTAGGTACAATGTGAAAGAAGGAATAGTAGAATCAATTTTAGTACAAAAAATTGTGACTTTCATGCTAGCTAGAGAAAATAGAGGATGGAACTTTTTCAATTGTGAATAATTATGACTTTTTACCTTTTAGAATATATATATGGAATAGTCATAATTGCATGAAAATAAAAAATAAATAAATAAAGTTAAATGCATGAGTTTTCTACTCCAATTAATCATATTATATATAGAATCTATGCAAGATAGTTCATAGAGTTTGAAATAACAAACGATGGTGGTGTCACTTTTCTTCTCATTCTTTAAGATTTTTATATTGTAAATTATATACTCATTTTCTACTTTGAGCCTAGGCTCGCACGGATTTATCTTTTAGGCTTCATCATATATATGGAGCCCTAAAAGCGTGTGTTGATAGGAAGAGTTATGCCTTATAAAATTACTCTTCACTTTCTCTTCTATGTGAGACTCGCCTAAATAAGATGTCATGTGTATCTCATCTTTAGAAGCTTGTTAACCTAGAAACATGTCAATCCTACTTGACCCGCCCTCAGCCAGGAGCGTCATACACATGGCCTTATTAGCGACTCAGAGGCCTTACTCAGGTATTAAGGATACAAACTCTAATACAATATTTTTCACAATCCAAATCTATGACATGTATTGTTTGCATGCGCCTAGGCTCACATGAATTTGTCTTTTGGGTTACAACAAATCGAGCGCCAAAAGCGTGTATACTATGTAAACTTAAATTATGGCTTGTAATCTATACACTTCCCTTTCATATTCAAATGTGAAATTCACCTAAAATGCATTTACATCTCATTATCATCACAATGCCCTCCGTCAGAATCGTCACAATAAGTTTGGAGAGAAAGTCAAGTACATAGCAATAGGACATGAGGGAAAATGGTCTTACAAACGAATAGACCAAAGTTTGAGTTTGATACCATATATAAAGGAATTGTAAAACCCAAAACTTTAAATAAAGCAAATGGATTGAGTGACCAATTAGAACATTATACATTATAATCCCTCTAAAAATTCTAACACAACTTATAATGAGGAACGAGCATTCTTTAATTAACAGAGATGATGATGAATAACAGAATAATTCATATAAACTTTATATTATATTGTAAAAAAAAAGTTATCATAAAGTATACCTAAAATGGTCCGTTCTTGAACCATTAACAAGCAAGAAAAGTTGGAAAACAATTGTACAAAACCATAAAACAAGATGTTGTAGATGCCTCTTCCACCCTATCTTATTCATCTTTTTTCAACTCTGCAACATACGTAAAAGAACCAATTAATGTCAACGTTAATGACTGGATACAAAGTTTAAGAAAAAAAAATAGAACTCGTGATCTTAAATATATATTCCATGAAATTTCATTGACTATAAAAACATATCATTAAAGAAAAAGTGATTTTTTTTTTTTGAAAGTCACATTATTTCCAAACATATAAATATATCACCTTTAAATTTAACTAATAAGAAAATTATATCGTGTTTCATAGGACGTATATTAAAAGTGCCCATGCAAGAAAAAAAATAAAAAAAACTTATCCGCATCTATTGTTTACAACAAACTATATATATAAACTTAAGCGTAAGTGAAAGAAGTGGACAAACAAATACATATCATTCATCTATTAGTCTGATATAAACATCAACGTTAATAATTAATTTTCACCAAAAATAAGTTTGATGCCAAAGAGATTAGAAAACAAAAAAAAAGTTGCATGCATACCTTAATCACAAGAAAAGAGAGAAAATTAAAATTATAGAAATGAATTCCTTATAACTAATCTTCAAATATATATATAAACTTCGAAGCTTATAGGTTTAGATGGTGTAATATTGTAATATAAAATAGTGCAGTTAGTATATGAAAATCTATACCAAAAAAGTGTGTTTTGTTTATTATATATATAATTAATATATATAAAAAAAATATAATTTCATGTTGAATAGAAGGTTGACTTTTTTAGTTGTATTAGGTATTTAGGTATTTACTGTTGACCAATGTGCTTTTTTAATTGCAAAAAACGCAGACATAAGGTTCTTTCTATACACGGCAGTTGCTACAAAATATAAAAATTTAAAAAATAATAATACCAGAATTGTTGTATTTTGTGGATTAGTAGACTTTTTTTTGGAAAGTTTCAAAATATTTGACACGATTATAGTAATAAAGTACTCAAATTAATTGAAATATGTACACTTTCTCTCTGTATCAAAATAAGTATTATTTTTTAGGATTAATTTAATAATTAAATTTAGATCAACTCAATAACCCTTTAATTTTTTTTCCAAAGATTTAGATATTAAAAAATTCTACCAACAATACTAAAATTGTATCTCTTTTTCTCATGTCGATATGTTAGTCGAAGTCTCATGTCAATATGTTAATCAAAGTTCACATAAATTAAATCTCGAGACAGAGAAAGTAATGTTTTTTTTATATAAAAGTGTTTCTTTTTTTTTCAATTATTTAAAAATCACCTTACTTAGTAGGTTAAGACACCAATACACATGAAGGTTGTGCCATTGCTAGACTATTGTTATTTTATTTTATTTTTGTTCAAAATTGTTAGATTAATTAGGCAGGAAAGAAAAAGGATTTTATAAAAAGTCATAATAAGGAGGTTGTTTCTGCCAATAAAATTAATGAAACATGGAGTCCCTTCCAAATTCTTTTACTATTCAAAAAAGGAAAAAATTAGGGCAATAAGCAAATATATACTAGTTAATTTGTTAATATAGACATAGTTTGAATTAATTATGGCTTGCGACAAACATCTAGCTGTAATTACAACTTGAGTTTTGTATAATTTATACGATTTATACAAATATTGTGCACAATTATACAAAAGTTGGGCGTGAATCAAATTGTATAGCAAAATATGGAAACATTGTGAATTGTATAGCGAAATATACAAACATTGTGAATTGTATAGCGAATTATACAAACGTTGTGCGCAAATTGTATAGCGAAATATATAAACGCTATACAAAAACTGCGAATTGTATAGTGAATTATACAAACGTATACAAATGGTGTGCGAACTATTACTAATAATACATTTATTGTGTTATATCAAATATTGCATTTTTTTTCCAGACAGATTTATTCCCACTAGACAGAGTGTTTAGCAACCAATTAACTTCTCTTGTTAAATTTAATTTTGTATTTAAACATGTTTTTTTTCTGATTAACATAAAATATCCATTTATTATCTTATGGGAAATTGTACAATTTGGTCAAGTGAAGTCGTTAATGGATTTGTCAAAGTCTGTTTTGGTGGTTGGCCCAAACATTAATTTGGTAAACATTCCACTCATTAACATGAAATACCCCAAAAATTCTACAAATATACATTTCTTGCTAGGAATTTGGAGAACTAACTTGTTCTAATTCAATTTTAATACTTGTACTTTTACCAAAATGATAAGTATTACTCTCTCCGTCCCAATTTATCTGTCATGTATACTAAAAATAGTTGTCCCAAAATAATTATCAATTTGGATAATCAAGAGAGAATTAATTAATTTTTTTCAATTTTGTCCTTAGCATTAATTACTCTAGAATTAAGAGACACATATATAGATAAACGTTTAATTATTTATAAGGATATATTGGTCAAATAACACTCTTAATTAATTTTTTGTAAGAGTTATGTCAAATCTTAACATGACAAATAAATTAGAACGGAGAGCATATTGAAAAGCCAACAATATTGTACCACATATATTTTTCTTCCTTTGTTTTTATCTATTGTTTAATTACTTCAAATAGTGTTGTGCATGTGATTTTCAACTATATCTTATAAATTAAGTTGTCACAAGTGGCACAAATATGGACTTGTTTGGCAACATGTGTGCAAATATTTTTTCTTTTCCAACAAATTGTATTAGTTGTAACTTAACCGATCGTGGGAGATCACAGTTTAAATCTTAGTAAATTAAAAGAAAATAGATTAACATATTTATGCATACGTAAATGTAGGGGCGAGAAAGGTATTGTAGATATCAACTTATCAATTTGGAATTAACATTTTTCATACATATTATAATATTTGATTTTTAAAAAAAAAAAAAACTAAAATTTAACATGATATTCTGTATTTATAAATTGTTAAAATATCAAATATCATACTGAAGTATATAGTTGCATATACAATTCATATATATTATTTTATTATAGTACTAATAAATATATAAAGTAGTATTAGTACAAACCTAATTGTTTAAATGTTAAAGACTTTGACTATTCTATCTTTGATAGACATTTTTTTTTGTATCATTTATTAAAAAATAAAATTGCTTGTATTTTTTTTAATGTTTCTACGTATATAAAGTGTATTAGTATGATATAATTAAAACTTTGTAAAAAAAATTAAAGAAATAAATTCTCTATTCTATGCATATATATAAATTAAAGCCAGACAAATTATAATTACCGATTCACCATATCAGAAAGCATTGAAATCAAATTGAAAAATACCGATCATACCAAATTAATTTGTTGTAATAATGATATGATATTTTTAAAAATAAAAAATAGAAATTTTCAATATTATATCATGTTGGTCTTGTGTTTGCTTTCGTATGTAAAATATGTGTATTTATTGGTAATACTTAGTTTTCCAAGTTAAACTTATTTATAGCATCAATTTTTCAAATAGCAAAAACATATAATATAGAGAAAAATGTTTTCTCCGTTTCAAATTAATTGAATTTTTTAAGCTATTTTCAATGTTCAAGGTAAAGGTTTGAATTTTTTTTTCATATTTGCCCTTTTCATTTATTGAAGTTTTATATTTTCTAGGAGATAAATTACACTACATATTTATGATTTTACTTTACAAAGGGCAATAGTGAAAAGTATGGTGTAAATTTTATCTTTGAATATTTTTCTTAATATGTGTGCATTAGCTCACGAATTCAATTAAAATGGGACAAAGAGAGTATTAAAAACACTTCTAAACTTGACACAAATTATTAATTTTATCCCTAAACTATTGCTAGCGTTAAAAATATTCATTTACTTGGCTAACTGTATGTCCCAGTTGCAAGTACCACCCAACTACGTTCATAGTTAAAAAAATAATAATAATAAGAACTCGCATCGAATCCTTCAAAAAATATATTATAATTTGAAAATGTTTGATGAAAATGTGTTTATAGAGTACTAGTATGTTGTTTGGACTTGGGTGCGGTGGATCTATAGGTCAAATTTTTTATGATCTAAAATTTAAAATTTGGAGGTACAAATATGAATGTGGGAATTTGTCTAAAAAATAATTCAAAATCTAAAAATAGAATTCAATGACTAAATTATGAGACAGTTACGTAAAAAACGTACAAAGTACTCTTAGAAAAAATATTGATCAAGAGGAGAATAAAAAAAAGAGAAAAAAAAGAAAGGACCAACTTAGAAATTTATATTTACCAGTTATTCTATTTCTTTCTACTTCACCTTAGCTATTGTTTTAATTACATAAATAAGTTATTCCATTTTCTTCATCGATTTTGATCAAAGTATCCAGAATTAATTGACAAATCCGATAAGGATCGCACATCCATGTCGATACGACATGAGTATAGCATTGAAAGTGAAGAATCCAAGCAACTTGAACTTCCCGAACTAAAATTGTAGACTATCCTAATAAGAAACAACAGAAATCAAGACTATATATAGGGTGCGTATTGTACAAAGGAAAATGTTTTCTTGAAAAAGACGTGATTTTCTTGCTTATTTTCTAGTTTTTGGCAAATGAGCGAATTTTTTTATCTTACGAACATTTTAATATAATCTAGGAAAACACTATGGAATTGAGCTGGGTGAAGAGTTAAGAGGTCGGTGGTGGAGTGGCCAAAGGGTGGGGGTTAGCGGCATTGGCGGGTGGAAAGGAGATAACAAACTTGAAATGTCATTAATAAAACTTGAAATGACGATAGCGAAACTCACTTTTCCTTTTTCCTAGAAAAATATTTTCCAAATCATTTAGACCAACCAATCATGATTTTTTTTTTGAAAACTATACCAAACATACCCTTAGTAATGAAAATTCACTCTCAGATAATCAAGATTAAAGGTGGTGATCATGAATAAAATAAGAATGTTGGAAGCAGAGATTAATAACAGTTCCATGGTACCAAGATTTTGTATGACAGGCTCCATAAAGAGTTGTTGTCTTTGAGGAAATCCTGTGAGGCATATCACCATAGAAATCCCTATTGCAGGCTCGGGTGTGAGAACGGTATCCATTGCATGCTGCCCCCTCCAATAATATGTGTTGTCACTATCCAAGTCCATAGCACGTATTGTCCACTTTAGGTGGTCTGGCATAATAATTTCGAAAAGGTGAAACCGGATAACTTCTTTGACTTAATTTGTCTTTCGAGCTACGTCATATCAAACCCCAAAAGCATGCCTACCATGTGAACCTGAGCTATGGCTTGCAAACTCTTCACTGGATCTCAAATTGTCATGCAAAGATAGATTTCTTAGGCACAAGGAAATGTTTCACCTGTATTTCCCCTTTAGGACCTTCAAGTTTGTCCATCAGACTACCTGAAGTTGTGCCCCACTCTCATAAGCTCCCAGAAGAAGTCAATCGGCCATCGTGCTCTGTGATCTGCATCATGTGTTGAAAAGCTAAAAATTAAAAGGTGTATGAATAAGACACATATAATTAGCGATACAAAACCATAAATCATTCAGATGATAAATACGAGAGTCGAGACAGATTCTTAGTGCTAGTTATGACTCATTTACCTTCACATAACTTTAAACTAGAATCACATTGACCTATCTTCCATATAAATCCTCTTTCGTCTCCGCAACCTGTTGCCACCAGATTAGCATCTATCGGGCTGCAGATCATAGCAGTGTATACTTCATCTATAAAGAGAAAAAGGTATTGACTATTCATTTATCCTATTTTTTATCTTAATTTGGGCGAGAATCTTGTCTTCCAGGAACAATCTCGATCAAGGAAGTCCTGTAGAACATCACTCCTTTTCCAATTTCATATTGCACATGTAATACTCAAGTCGAACTTACAAATTAATACTCGGTCAACCTCAAAAATTAGAGCCAAAGTCTTACAGATATCTATTCTCACTTAATCAAATTGTACTTTGCGAGATAAGGAGTGCAAAAACTTTGAGAAAGCAAATCAACCTGAGCCAGAGTAAATTAACAAAGTTCAACTAGTAGAAACACAAAGTGGCGTTGAAAACTACTCGTATAATGATCACAAAGTTTAACAGCAGGACCAGTGACTGGAGTGAAGTCGTAACAAGGTAGCTGTACTGGAAGGAGCAGCCAGAGCTCACCGATATAGAGCAACTAAAACCCCTTATAAAAACCAAATATTCCATGTTTACAGAGCTAAGTTTGTCAACTTACCAACTAGGAAAAACTTTTACTGCATATGTCAAGCTGCAGGATTAGAGCAACCACAAACAGCCGAGTTCTAGTAGGTGAACCTGTCATCACCAGAACTCTTTAGGAGAACCAGCAAGTTGAACTCATCTAAAATCTGGCAAGGAGACACCTGATATGTTGCAGAGTTGAAAGACTTAGTTGATAGAGCTAAAAATTAAGACAACCAAGAATATGCTTCCTAAAATGATCATCTTTAGATTGGATTTTCCCAATCACTTACTAAGCAAACAAGAACAAACTCATGGCTGATAAGTAAGAGCCACTGAGATTCTTTGATACAAGGATTAATAATTTTTAGATTACACACTAGCTTTACTAAAACATTAAGAGCCATAAAATAAAGTCTCCCAGGCACCAAAAGATCCACTTATCAACTGTTCTATCACTTCCTAATCGTCTATCTTTAACATGTTGTTAGTGTCACTTCATATAACATATATATATATATAACAATTTTATTTTGTAGATACTCCACATCATTGTTGCAAGGATTATGCTATTGGTTCTTCACCTAAAGAAGAACTAAAGCTACAAAACAAGATGTAAATATTCTGGGCATTAGAAAAAGGATCCATACTGATAAGTAATTTTGGATATATGAATAAGAACATGGATTATCTTCCAAACTTTATCATGGACTATAACTGTGAGAAATATAGGAGAAAATATTATTGAATTGTGTCTACATTATTACATTGAGACCCTATTTATAGATACTAGATTAGACTCCTTTTTCAACTAGGATACTATAATATAATCCTTTTCCAAGTAGTACTCTATATATTATTGTTATTCCTATTCCTATTCTAAGTAGGATTGTATTTACCTATTCCTATTCTAACACTCCCCCTC
>JBCEWC010004136.1:0-28126 GCA_038996855.1 Solanum aculeatissimum | reverse complement strand
TATGCATACTAAATAAACTATTTCATTAAGACCTCAAATAATTTATAAGAATATAAGTAACTATCTGTAATTGTTTTATTTTCTAAAATTAAAATATTTTTAGATAATTAATTAGATTACTTTGTAAATGTATAAAGTTTAAAA
This sequence comes from Solanum aculeatissimum, assembly GCA_038996855.1. Lineage (NCBI taxonomy): Eukaryota > Viridiplantae > Streptophyta > Magnoliopsida > Solanales > Solanaceae > Solanum > Solanum aculeatissimum. The sequence continues at coordinate 27,982 of JBCEWC010004136.1, read as the reverse complement.
CTAAATGCCGAAAATATTAAACGTAAAAATTAAAAATACAATAACTATGACATGTGACCTTAATGAGTTCAACATAAACATAATTTGATATAAATTATCCAATACACAGTAAAATCATGAATATAGTATAATTTCTTATACTTATAATCCACACGAACAATGATTCACCATTTTTTCTACAAATTACAAAAATTGAGAAACATAAAAATAACAATTACTGATTGCATAAAAACTATGACGTGTTACCTTAATGAATAAATAACCAAAAAAAAATCAACTATGGTCATATACTAAAACATAGGATCAGAGATATAAGAAAATATTTCACCAACAAAATAAAATGTAAAAACAATACCTATTTAATTAGAGAAGAAATAAGAAACACAAGTTTTGAGAGTTAATCAATCCACATGAACAAATATCCACCATTTGCTCTACAAATTATGAAAATTGAGAAAAATAAAAATAACAATTATAGATTGCATAAAATCAAAATAAAAACAAGGCTAGCAAAAATGAAAGCAACCATGTTCGGCAAATTAACTCCAGGAAAAGAGACATATGGTATATTACTGCATCTTGTTGCTGCTAATAAATTCATGAGGAAATTAGTGTCAAGAGATTCCTTTTTTTATGAAATGAGAAAGACTAAAGGAGAGAAAACAAATTGATGGTGTAGGTGTGATAACTTCCATTCCATCCAAAGTGTAAATTTGTGACAATCAAAAGTAATAAATAGACTAAATTAATTAAGAACTAATTACATAAGCCTAAACTGCCAAGTGCCTGTTATTTTGACCGATTGATTCTATAAATAAATTGAAAATATTTTGACCGAAAGTTTTGAATTCCTCGTATGGAATGTCTATCCAAAATCTGAAAACAACCATCAACTCTCTCAATAATATCTCTCCGTGCCTGTTATTTTTTAAAAGTGATGGTGATGCACTAATATAAATATTTTTTTTGGGTGAGTTTGATTTTGTCATTTCTATATTATATAAAGTTGTAAGCAGATTGAGTTTGATTTTGTCATTTCTATGATATATAAAGTTGTAAACAGTCTTCATTATCCTTAAACACCACAATGAATTCAAATGATTATCTAACAGTTGTGTTTGAGGCTCTTTTAAATGAAATGAGTGAAATAGATATGTGAAGAAAATAATTCTCTTTCCTATTTTTCAACTCAAAATTGTATTCAACTTAATTCTTGTAAAATCCAACCGTGATCAAATTACTATACGCAAATTAAAAATATAGGACATGCGTAAAGTTTTAAATTAATTAATTCAATCAAGAAGAAAAAGTAAAAATCCAAAATAATACATTTCATTTGGAGCTGCTAACCAAATTGAGTCATTGTTCCTACGCTGCATTTTAAAAATAGTATAAGCTTAAAGAATGGACATAAAGTAAAATCATATAATTCAGTAACCTAAATGTTGCAATAATCATTGTCCAATTTCATTTCTATTCATAGAGACTTAATTAGTTTTAAAAAAATAGCATTTATACAATGAACTTTCTAACACACACAAGAAAAAAGATTCAAAAAATGAATTGTATGAATGCTAAAACATAGGCTGATTAATGTAATTTGAGTAGGCACATTACGCATTTGAAAAGATATTAATACTCACCCATTTGGAGTATTAATCTATAACAGATCAATATTTTCAAAGAAGCAAAAGAAATTGAAAGATCTCAAAAAAAAAAAAAAACAGAGAGAGAGAGAGAAGAAGAAGCTATATTTTGTTAAACAATAATTTCTAGCAAGACTTGATTTTCAAGACTACGGCTCTATTCTTCCATGTGTAATCCAATTTTGATTTTCTCAAGAATTAACTTCTTAAACTATTCATTGATTCTTGGCTAAAATTATCAAATAGCATATTATTGTCTAATTGTCTAAGTTAAACTTAAAAATATATAAAAATAAAGTTTAAAGCTATTATATTTAATTTTTTTTACGTATGAAAATTGAGTTTTAGTATAAAACATATTTTTACAATGAAGTATGTGCCAACGTTTTGTTTATTATTTTATCCTAAAATGTTAGAATGTATGCGTCCATGACAGTCAGGGACCAGGTCCCTCGACACAATAACAGTATAAGAATAGAAAAAACAAACAAAGTATAGACAATAGAAACACATGATTTTACGTGAAAAAACTCCTTGCTCAAGGGAGAAACAACCATGATCTATCACACATTATTTAACAACCAATATTCACCAGGATGCAAAAGCAAAAACAATCTATTAAAACCTTGTAACCCAAAATCTAAGACTCTTCATCCCTTGACTTGTAAAGCCCCTATTACAAGATTTGAGCCTATGTAGTAGCGTTACTGCCCGCTACACCAACTACCTCTAGGTTCTAGATAATGTAGACTTTTGACCACAGATTCAAGGTAAAAAATACCAATAAATCCAGCACACTTATAGAATACTAATCATAGTTCCTTTATAGATTAGAAAAATAATCTTACAAGCTTACAAAATCAAATACAACACCTTGCAAAGAAATACTCAAAATACTTAAAATTACTTGCTAATCTTCCACACCACTGACATATCATCCTCATTATCAACTTCCATTTCACCTAGAGGTTGTAATGCACTCATGGGGGTCACGTTAAATATAGTAGAAGCAAGCATTAGAGACAACTCTGGGGATTTTTCTTTGACATCAGAGAAGGAAGGTCTAAAACTGTCATCCCTCATCTCCGTCTAGCTTTAACCACCCACTCTTCAACCACAACAAGTATATTAGACTTAGTACCCTATTCTTCTGGCAGATCCCCTTCAAACAATATTTCTGACACAGTAGAAGAAATAAGACCAGGTTGAGAGGAGGAGGGTCGATCTTCACTGGACACTGTCTGAGAAATGTCAGACCCTTTCTTTGTCTCCGAAGGAATGAAGACCTGATGTGAGATTTTGGAGAATGTGCAATATTGTAGAAAGGGTTAACATCTTTGTTCCCTTTTGAGGATGAAGGGGGAGAAATGTATAGGCACACAGTGACACTTTCTTGACTGTCCAAAGGATCAAAGGCTATGTCAGACTCCTTTAAATCACTAGTCTTGAGAGGAGAATGAATAAGATTAGAAGAGGGTGTGTTGATTTTATGAGAAAAAGGTGTGTCGCCATCAGTAAAACGTAATTTGTCCAAAGGAGTGGAGGTTTATGACATTCTCACATAAGAGAAAGAAGAACAAATGAGGACTTGAGAAATGTTAGAGATGGAGAATGGAAAAGAAGAGAAATTTGATTTGAGGAAGTATTTTTTTTCTAAATGGTTTTTAATGGAGTGAAAGGATATGTCTGGTCCTTATGAAAAGACACCTTTTTAGGTTGTAGAGTGAAAAGACAACGGTTTAGAAAGGCGATGAGTGACTCATGGCAATCTTGCTGATTCAGATGTTTATTTCAAAAATTATAAATTGTGTACTAACCTTTGAGAAGGGACCAGGTCCATCTCAGGTTTGAAGACATCATGCTTTGCTTTTCTTACTTTGATTTCCACTCCAGAAGTCTAGTTGTGTGTGTATACCTGAAAGGTACAAACATTAAGCCAATTATGCATATTACTTCAAGGTTCGGATACTTGTACCTTGAATCTATTCATTAGGAGAGTGATGATGGGTTAGCTGGAACAATGAAGTCAATGCATCTTTACCAACCCAAACTTCAGGCGATTCCTTTCAAACTTGTCATAATTTAAAGCCTTGGTAAAGATGTCAGCGATCTGATCTACTATTTTGCAAAACTTTACATAGATATTTTCCTTTTCAATATTGTCTCTCAAAGAGTGATGTCTCACGTCAATGTGTTTAGTCCTTTAGTGTTGAACAGGATTCGTGGACATGTGAGTGCACTAGTGTTATCACATAGCAGTGGGATCGTGTCAGTGATGGCAGCAAAATCTTCAAGTTGTTGTTTGATCCATAACAACTGAGCACAACAAGCAACTGTTTCTATATATTCAAATTTTGCGGTAGACAAAGCCACATAATTTTGTTTCTTCGAACCCCAAGAGATTAATGAAGAACCTAGGAAATGATCCATGCCGAAAGTACTTTTCCTATCAACCAGATACCCAACAAAGTCTGTATCTACATATCTAAGAAGATTTAAAGTGTCTCCTCTAGGATAGAATAAAACTAGTCCTTCTGTTCCCTTCAAGTATCTGAGGATCCTTTTTTGTAGCCTTTAGGTGAGATTCCTTAGGGGATGCTTGAAATCTTGCACACATTCTCACACCAAACACAATATCGCCTGCGGGCTATGAGATATAGAAGTGACCCAATAATGTCCTTATACATTGTCTTATTTACCTTGGGACCAGTTAATCAACATCGAGCTTTGAACTGGTTACCATAGGAGTATCTGTGAGTTTTGCTTCCAGCATGTGATACTTCTTCACCAACTGCTTAATGTACTTTTCTTGGTAGATATAAGTACCTCTTGGGATTTGCTTTATTTGCAAATCTAGTAAGAAATTTAGCTCTTCCATTATACTCATTTCAAGCTTACTCCTCGTAAGCTCTCCAAATTCTTTGCTCAGGATATCTAATGTAGCTCTAAAGATTATATCATCAACATATACTTGAACAATCAACAAATTCTTTCCTTTAGACTTCAGAAAGAAAGTATTATCAATTTTTCCTCTCTTGAAGCCATGATCCAACAGAAATGCTGAGAGCTTTTCTTGCCATACCCTAGGAGCCTATTTCAGTCCATATAAAGTCTTATCCAACTTCATCACATGATTAGGATAATCTATGTCTTCAAAATTAGGAGGTTATTTTACACATACTTCCTTCTTAAGGTATCTATTCAAAAGTACACTTTTCACATCCATTTGGAAGAGTTTGAACTCCATATAAGCTATAAAGGCAATTAAAATTTTGATGGCCTCTATCTTGACAACTAGAGAAAACGTCTCATCATAATCAATTCCTTCCTCTTGGTTGTACCCTTAAACAACCAATCTTGAATTGTTCCTGGTAATGACACCATTCTCATCCAGCTTACTTTTATAAACCCATCTGGTCCCTATGATGGTTCTGTCAAATGGTTTAGGCGCCAAGTACCAAACCTTGCTTGTTTTAAACTGATTCAACTCTTCTTCCATTGATTTGACCCAATCATCATCACACAAAGCCCTTTTACATTTTTGGCTCAATAGATGACAAGAAAGTTAAGCAAGCCATCAAGCTTTGGATCTGGTGTGAATCCTAGTATCCTAGGGGGAGATTAAATTATCCAAAGGGTGAGATGACTGATGTTTCTACCTTGAGCCACCAACAACCGCTGAGAAGGTTCTGGATTTCTAATGTTTCTTGCTTTACCATCAGAATCTTCATGTTTTAGCAGATCTTGATCTTCATCATTAGATATTTGAGGAGAACCAGGTCCTGGTACCTGTTCCCTTTCTTCATCATCATCCTTGATCTCATCTTGGTTCTCAAAATAAATACTCATTATAGGGTCATCCATGAAACTATCTCTTTGTACTTAAAGCAATTCTTCGATTTCAAAGTCATCCTTGTCATGGAGGTTCTCAATATCTCCATGTTCATAAAAAATTACATACACATTTTTCTCAATGCAAAGAGTCCTTTTGTTGTATATTTTGTAATCCTTGCTTGTAGATGAGTAGCCCACAAACATACCTTCATCGCTTTTGGCATCAAATTTTCTAAGATCATCTTTCCTGTTGTTTAGGACAAAATATTTACAACTAAATGCCCTGAAGTAATTCACCTTGGGCTTTCGATTGAACTAAAGCTCATAGGGTGTTTTGTTGACAATTGGCCTGATCAAGTACCTATTGATTACATGACATGCAATATTGACGGCCTCAAGCCAATAATTTTTAGGAAGTACTAAGTCAATCAACATTGTTCTCGCAATTTCAACAAGAGTTCGATTTTTCCTTTCCACAACTCTATTTTGTTATGGGGTCCTTGGAGTTGAAAAGTTATGATGAATGCCTTCTGCTAAGTAGAAACTTTGAAATTTTTGAACTCTGTCCCATGGCCTGATCTAATCCCAGCTATTTTGCAATTTAGCTTGGTTTGATTCTTCTTAGCAAAATCTATCAACAAGTCTGATACTTCATCTTTTGAATTCAGGAACATAATCCAGGTAAGCCTTGAGATATCACCCACCAACACAAAAAAAAACCTTTTTCCACCTCTTATTCGAATCTTCACTGGCCTACAAAGATCAACATGAATGATTTCAAGTGGCCTAGATGTGCTTACTTCCTTCATAGACTTGAAGGAAGTCTTTGTTTGCTTCCATTTGATGAAGGCATCACAGACTTTGCTTTGCCCAACTTTTATCTTTTGAAGTCCACGACCAGGTCCCTAACAATAATTTTCTTCCCCAAGGATGTACTTACATGCCCCAGTCTTCTGTGCTACAAGTATTCACTCTCGTATTGAGCTTTAAGACATGTTAAACTGTCACTTTGTGCTGAGTTGAGATCTTCTACATACATGTTTTTACATTTCCTAGTATTAAAAATCACTTTACTTATAGATAGGTTGGTGACAAGACATTTAGCAAACAAGAACTTTACTTCATTTTCTTTGTCACACAAATTTGAGAGATACTCAAAAGACTGTATTTCAGCCCATTGACATAGTATACATCTTCAAATGATTATTCTAGGGATTTTTCCAATTCATCTTATCCCCAAAATGTAACTTTTGTTTCCATTTCCAAAGAAAACACTGCCTCCTTACAGTGCCTTGAGAGAGAAGAAATTTTCAATCCTTCCAATCATATTCTTGGAGCATCCACTATCCATGAACCAACATTGATTGCTTCCTCTTGATTGTTCCTACACACAAGATCATTTTTTAGTCTTGGGAACCTATTTTAACTTAAGTTCCCAAAACACAGACAAGTGTGTTGTCAGTTTTTAAAACTGATACCTTGCAACGTCTCTCCTTCCTAGAGTATTCTAACAGATTTTCAACTACTCCTTTTAGCACGACACAGTCCACTCTAATATGACCATTTCTTCCACAGTGAAGACACAAGAAATTTTCTGACATAGTCATATACTTACTATGAGGATTGAAAAGAGGATCTATCCTATTCACATAACCTAGACCCCTTTCATTATTACTTCCTTGAATGGTCATATCATATAGGATTTTAGAGGATTTTTCCACTTTAGTGCCTTGTTAAGCATGTCCTTAAGTCTAACCAGGTCCTCCTTTAGTTTGACATTTTTCTCTAGAGACAGAGCTAATTTTCTTTTAGATGTTTTGTAGTTTTTCTTCAAGTTCTAGCTCAATCTGACTGGCTACTCCTTTGTGTTTCTTATCGGACTTGACACCTTCATTCAACAATTTTATAAGTTCATGTTTTTAACTTTCAACTCAAGGTTTTTTTCTTCCAGATCGACCATCTGAAGAGCTAAAGCAATTTTCTCATCTTGAAAAATGTCAATGCTATTGCTTAAGGCGTTCTTTTCAGCAGCTAGACCACATAGTGAATCAATCAATAAACACACCAATTTTCTTAATTTCTTGATAGAATAAAGGTCCAGATTTTCCTTTTGATAAAGTAAGGTTACCTCATCCTCAGCTTCATCATCAGATTTTTCCATAAAGGCAAACAGAGTGTCAAAGACTTCATCATCATCCTTTATTGCAATCATTAAAACATCTTTGACGTTTTCTAATCCTTTAGATTCACTTGAGGAGTTGCCCCATACTACAAGGACTTTCTTCATCACCAGGTTTGTTGTTGCCTTTCTTCTAGATTTGTCGGTGACTTGGTCCCTTCGTCTTCCATTTCCTAGTTTGGCATGTTCCTTATGTTGAACCTTATTCATAAGGCAATCTGTCATGAAATGCCCTAGCGTTCCACATCTATGGCAAAAATCAACACCATTTAAACCTCGACTAGAGCTTTCCTTTTTTCTAAAAACCACCATAGTTTTTGACAATCTTGTAAAACCTATAAGTTAGATATGCCATATCTTTATCATCAGCATCATCAACATCACTTTGAGTAGACTTCAGAGCTAAGGAGTTATCTTTTTTGTTCTCCTTCTCATAACCATCATGCTTTCTATTTAACTCATGGGTTTGGAGATTTCCACTGAGCACATTCATGGTGAGGGTCTTAAGATATTTAGCTTCAGTGATAGCATCAACTTTACTCTTCCATGATTTTGAAAGAACTCTCAACACTTTTCTAACTTATTTTCTTTGGATGATGGGCTCTCCCAAATAACACAACTCATTTGTTATTAAATATAATCTGGTATACATTTCATAAATGGTCTAACCTTCTTTCACAGTGAAGTTTTCGTATTGAGTTGCCAACATATCAACCTTGGATTCTTTTACTTGTTTAGTCCCTTCATGTGCATTCTTTAGGCAGTGCTAGATTTCTTTGCCAGATTCATATGCGAAGATTCTGTTGTACTCTTTAGCACCTATTCCATGTACAAGAAGTTTTTGGCCTTGTAATTCTTCTCAATCTTCTTCCTATCAGCTTCATGGTATTGTTGCATAGTCTTAGGAATAACTTTAGTCATTTCTCCTTCCTTCACTTTAAGAGTGGAAACATAAGGACCATCAAGCACAATGTCCCATAGTTCACCGTCTTCTACCAAAAGAAAATCACGCATGTGTGTCTTCCACTAACTGTAGAACTGACCATTGAAGCGGGGAGGGGGGTTTATAGGGGATTATCCTTCTTTGAGATTTAGTAAAACAACCATTCTTTCTTAGGAATCTCTCTAGGTGTTAGCTGATTAGAGAACCCTAGTCTGATACCAATTTTTAGAATGTATGCATCCACCACAGTCAGGGACCAGGTCCCTTAACACAGTAAATAATATAAGAACAAAAGAAATAGACAAAGTGTAGACAATCAAACCACAAGATTTTATGTGAAAAAATTCCTTGCTTAAAGGAGAAAAATCCACGACCTGTCACACAAGATTTAGCAACCAATCTTCACTAAACTGCAAGAGCAAAAGCAGTCTATTACAACCTTTTAACCTAGACTCTAAGACTCTCCATCCCCTATTACAAGATTGGAACCTAAGCAGTAGCACTACTACCTCTAGGCTCTAGCTAATGTAGACTTTTGACCACAAATTCAAGATAAATAAATACCAATGAATCTAAGACACTTACAGACACACTGATCACAATTTCTTTATATATTAGGAAAATGATCTTACAAGCTTGCAGAATCAAATACACTACCTTGCAAAGAAAGACTCAAAATACTTAAAACTACTTGCTCGATTAGGTCCCTCTGAGTGTGGGTTGTGTTGTTGCCTTGAGAGAAAGATGTCACTTGTACCTTCTTTTGAATATTCTTTCTGAAAAGTACCCTTTCAAAATGAGTGAAGAACGTCTCTTAATGTAGAGAGAAAAGGAACCTCGACAACACTCATTAGTCAGCCAGTTGATACTACAAAACAACAAATAACTTTTCCATCTACCTATTAGCTTTTACAACTAGCTTCCAATGTTCTATTTTAGGAAATATAGGACCTGGTCCCTCTATGAGGACCCATGGTTTTTAAGCTCATCAAAACTTAAGCAACATAATATAAAATCAACCAAAATTGTAAGCCTCCATTATTTGAATTTTAAAAGAATTCAACAATAACATTGGCCTTTTATTTTGCTCTGTATATAATTTGCATTTTTTAAATTATTGAAATGTCGAACAAAAGAATTATAATTGTTGTATTCTATATTTTTTGATTTTTTTGTTTGTTGTAGGCTAAATTTTATTAACATTCCTTCTGTTGAGAAACTGCACTGATTCAAACACAAAGGACCAGGTCCTTTGAAAGCAATAAAAATGAAGAACAACAAGTAACTAAACTGAGAACAAAGATTTAACATGGAAAAGCTCCTTGCTCAAGGGAGGAACAACCACGACCTGTCTAACAGGATTTCCAAAATCTAAAATCCACTAAATGAATGAGCAAAGTAGTCAAAATACAACACATACAGTTTATTTGTCTCACTCTTTCACTATTTCCACTTGCAACCTAGTTAAAAGACATAAGCAATAAAAACCAACAAAGTCTACACTCTTACCATCTAGATAAAGTTAGACTTATACACAACACACCTCAAGGAATAAACACGCCAAGAGATCTACAGTTCACAATCACACCACCCAACGATGATCAGTCTACCTTTATGAGCTAGGAAGTCATCTTACAATATTACAACACAACACAACAACATGCATAAAGAAAGCTATAGACTTCTTCTATCAGGTCCCTCGTGTGTTGATGCTGAGTTTCTCAATAAAAGCCAAAGAAGAACTTTTAGAAGACAAATAATATTCAGTTTTGTGATTTTCCAAAAGTACCTCTTTGTTTAGTGGTCGTGCCCCTTTTATACAATTAGGGGTCATCGAATGGTCCACTGCTCCTTCAGTACGATTTGATTGACATTTCACCGTACCACAACAACTTTAACATCTGTATCCCATTTCTGCAGACACTCCTTAACCGGATCGGCAACCTGATTCTCACCTGGTACTTACTATAGTTTGATGTCATAAAAAACTTACTGAATATGTACTCAACATTTTCCCCCTTTTTGATGATGACAAACTGTATCTCTTTTCGTTATGAATAACCACATTTCCTTGAGTAACACCATTGTTCCCCCTGAAGAACAGACTTCCCCCTAAGAAAAAATTCCCCCCGAAATACAACTTCTCTTCCCCCTTTTGGCATCATTAAAAACCGCAAACAGTAAACTAAGTGAAACACATAATAGAAAAGTTTCAGCCGTAAGAGAGGTAAAGAGAAAACATAAGCATATATATAAGGGTTCAAGGACCATATACCGGTAACCACATAAAAACAACCATTCATTTTTAAAAAGTAATCAAAACATAACACAGCATAGACATACAACCAGGACCAGAGGCAAGTAAAGGTCAGAATAAAAGACCGTTGGGGACACAATGGGGACAGGGTACAAAATCTAAAGAACATAGGGTTTGGGGGCAAAAGATTGGATGAGCAAGGTCATGTGGGTATTGGAGTCCAAATGCGCCTATAGAAGTTGTTGCATAAGCGATTTAATTTCCTGGGCATGCTTGGCAATTTCTTCTCTGAGCTTTACCAGCTCCTCTGAACCTGGTCCTTCTATGGCTCCCACAGTTAGTTTGGCCTTCAAGGCCACCAACTCAACATCCTTAGCTCCTAAAGCCGCAATCAGCTCTTCAACTTGATCTTTGAGGGCATCTTTCTAGGAACGTAACTCAGAGACGTGAGACTTGCGGACTCCAGTATGCCCAACACTACATTCATATTCAGCCAAGGTGGTCTGCGAGAAAGATTGTTTAATGGTACCAGGAACACCACGACGTAAATTAATTCCAAAATATTCAATCACATTATTGAGAAGGTACCCATACAGCAAGCCATGACGACCCTCTTTGGCAATGCGCACCTTAGTCATATGCTCCATCATTAGCATAAGAAGATTTCTTGGCTCTAACTTGCTCAGTGCTTCCATAAGGAACAAATCAGCCATCATTGCAATCATTCTTTTTTCAGTTCGAGGCAACAACACTTTGTTGTCAATCTTGAAGTATAACTGATACTGGCCCTTAAGAAATTTCTTTGAAACAACGGAGGTATTTAAGTTGGGAACTTTTCCTGCCTCAAGAAGGAAACTCTTAGAAGGGAATCTATCAACCACACTGTTAATCCCTTCCCGATCAACCTTCAAAATAGAACCTAAAACCTCATCATCTACCTAGAAAGAAATGTCCCCAACAAAAGTGAGAAACCCACCATCATTTTGAATTTCAACATTACTGTAGAATTGACGAACCTCCCATTCATGCAGTGAGGGTACAAGCCACTCAAAGAGATAATCCCATCCCTGGAGTGTCACTGAGTCTACCAGGTCCCTCATACCTGACATTCCCCTGGCATTTGGTTCAAAGACACGACTACTCAAAACTTTTTGTTTCTCCAACAACCGCACATGATCCTCCCTACTCCCTCGTGTATCCAACCTAGCCTTCTTAGCATGTGACCCTAGTTCCCGAGTAGAAGTAGGGGCACTCCTTTTGTGTTTCGTAGACCTATGCCTTTTGAGTTTCACACCATCCTTGGTCGACTTGGACCTCCTGGACACCGGCTCAGTAATTTCAATTTTTAAACTAAGGCTTATAAGCTCATCATCATCAGATGCACCATCACCACTCCCTTCCTGACTATCAAGGGCAACTAATTTCTCACTGGGAATGTCCTCATCTTCCACTACAGTAGTGCTATGCAACCTACACTTTTTAGCCACCTTTGACTTGCTAGTAGCAATAGCTTCACTAAGGAGCTTCTTCTGAGTATGTCGTGTGTGATAACAATGAGTAGGTTCCCTAGTGTCCTCTTGAATAGGCTCCTTTCCACGATCAGTACCCGTCTGGTCCTTGGGTGAAGAGATTTCATACGGAGGTATGGATGTGCATCGTTTAATCTTCCAAATCAGAGGTAACTCGTCTTCATCCTTATCTACATCTTTTTCGGCCACAGACGTATTTAGAGGCTTGACTCTACTGATGAGGGTCTGATCAAATCTTGGTGTGGTAAGTACTAACTGGATATCTGGAGATCTAGCCTTATCCCGCTGAAAGGTATCGTCTTCCTTGAGAGACATAAGGCCTTTTACAATCCATTCTGGTCCCTCTACCAGAATATTTGACTCTGTGACTTGATCCTCAGGGAGATCCCCATCAAAATGTTTTTCTGAAATAGAAGAGGATGTAGGTCCTGGGTGTGAAGAAGTTTCATGTTCCTCAGTGGAAACATGGGCAAAACCCTCTGGAGTCGTACTAAGATCTTTGACAGAGGAGATTGGTGCAAGTACTGGACTAGAGGAAGGAACAAATAAGGGTGTATTTTTCAAGAAGAGAAAGAGTGTATGGTGGAAGTAGTGGTCGAAGATGAATTTGATTTAGGCAAAGCGGAGGCTTCATTACTGGAGGAGACTGTTTTTCAGGGAGAGAGGCGTGGTCCATCATGATGAAGAACTAGAGAAACACACAAGAACAGAAGAAAAAAATTAAGCTTTGAGAAATGAAAGATCTTTTGGGATTTGGAAATGCAGAGGATTTCACCAAAAAGAAAATTTAAATAATAATGAAGAGTTGAAGCATTCAAATTCTGATTGGTCGTGTAGCTTCGAGAACCGGGAAGAAATGACGTCTGTTCAGAAAAGCTGAACAGATGGGACAGGTCCTGAGAGTATGAAGATATGCTACAGTGCTATGATAAGAATACTGACTTGATAGGGATTCTGGTCCCTGATGAACTTATGTTTTGTGTGTACTTTTATTGGTCTAGAACCATTGCTTCTATGCAAATGTTAATCAATACCAACCTGTAATACAGACAAGAAATTTTAACCTTTGTGAGGAAACGCTCAGACACCTGTGCAGTACTTCTAGCCAGAGAGGAAGTAGAACATGCAACATTCAGAGGGCATCTGAGAGCAAGGGCTTGATCAACCCCAACCGTAATCTGTTATGTTCAAACTAGTCCCTACTTAGAGGCTTAGTGAAAATATCAGCAACCTGATCTGCAGTGCTGCAAAACTGCACACTTATGTTTCCTTTATCAACCTGGTCCTTGAGAAAATGATGTAGCAGATCAATGTTCTTTGTACGCTTGTGTTGGACAGGATTTTTTTCGATATTGAGAGCACTTGTGTTATCACACATCAGTGGAATTATACTGATCAGTACTCCAAAATCTTCAAGTTGCTGCTTAATCCACAAAAGTTGAGAGCAACAAGCTGCAGCAACCACGTACTCGGCTTCAACTGTAGATAAGGCCACGGAGTTTTGCTTCTTTGTACCCCAGGAGATTAATGAAGAACCCAGAAAGTGAGCCATTCTAGAAGTACTTTTGTGGTCTACCAGGTATTCCACAAAGCCAACATCAGCATATCTTACAAGATCAAAATAGTCACTGGCTGGATAGAACAAGGCCAAGCATTCAGTTCCTTTGAGATATCGAAGAATCCTCTTAGCTGCCTTCAAGTGCGACTCCTTTAGGCATGACTGAAATTGGGCACACATACCAACACTGAACACTATATCAGGACGACTTGCTATTAGTTACAATAAGAATCCAATGATACCTCTATACATAGTAGCATTGATCTCAGAACCTGACTCGTCTGCATCTAATTTTGAGTTGGTCCCCATGGGAGTATCCGAAGGTTTTGCATCTGTCAGTTGATATTTCTTCATTAACTCCTTATTATACTTTTCTTGACAAATATAAGTCCCGCTGGTGGTTTGCTTGATTTGCAATCCAAGGGAGAAAGTGAGCTCTCCCATCATACTCATTTCAAACTCACTGCACATCAGGTCCTCAAACTCTTTGCTAAGCGAGATTGGTGTAGCTCCAAAGATGATATCGTCAACATACACCTTGACAATCAACAAATTCTTTCCTCTAGCTTTGTGAAACAAGGTGTTATCAATTTTACCTCTTTTGTATCCATGATTCAGAAGGAATCCTGAAAATCTCTCATACTATGCTCGAGGGGCCTGCTTAAGACCATACAAGGCCTTATCAAGTTTCATCACATCGTAAGGGAATTCTGAATTATTAAAAATTTGGTGGTTGCTTGACAAAGACTTCCTCTTTAGATACCCATTCACAGAGGCACTCTTGAAATCCATTTGAAATAACTTGAATCCCATGTACGTAACAAAAGTAATTAGAATCCTAATAGCCTCCATTCTAGATACTGGAGCAAAGGTTTCATTATAATCAATACCTTCTTCTTTATTGAAACCTTGAACCACTAGTCGAGATTTATTTCTAGTGATGGTTCCATTTTCATCCAGCCTGTTTTTAAACACCCACCTGGTGCCTATCACAGTTCGATCTAAAGGTCTTGGAACAAGATGCCAAACCTTACTTATTTCAAACTGCAGCAACTCTTCCTGCATGGAATTTACCCAATCAATATCTTTGAGAGCTTTACTGATATTTTTGGGCTCAATGGTGGAAAGAAAAGCTCCACATGCTATTAGATTTTTAGTCCTAGACCTGGCTTGAATTCCAGAATCCAGAAGGGAGACTAAATTATCCATGGGATGAGAGGATTGATGTTTCCATCTAGAAATACTAGCTTCGAGGATATTTTGGTCTCTGGAGGTGTCTAGTTCATCAACTTTTGTTGGTTAAGTAGACTCAGTAGTCTGGTCACCATCAAGTTCAGCTTCTCCTGTCTCAAGTCCTTTTGCAGGCGTATCAGGTTCTTCAATGAGGTCCTCAACATCTGAATCCACTTTATCAAGAGGATCTCCATCACCTGAGTGGTTATCTGCAAGATCCTTCTTGTGAAGTTGAAGATGCTTTTCTGGATCAATATCACTTTGACAAGGTGAGATATCATAAAATTCAGATTCATCAAAGATGACGTGCACACTTTCCTCAGCACATAAAGTTCTCTTGTTGAAAACCCTGTATGATTTGCTTTTAATAGAGTACCCAACAAAAATACCTTCGTCACTCTATGAGTCAAACTTGCCCACATCTACCTTCCTATTGATAAGTATAAAACACTTGCAACCAAAAGCTTTGAGATGACTTATGTTAGGTTTTCTACCAAACAAGAGTTCATGTGGAATTTTGTTTTTGAGAGACCTGATCAAACATCTATTAGTTACATAGCAAGCAGTGCTAACAGCTTCAACCCAGAAGTTTTTTACTAACCCTAACTCAATAAGCATGGTCCTTCCAATCTCCACCAATGTTCTATTTTTCCTTTCTATAACTCCATTTTTCTATGGAGTTCTACGAGCTGAAAAGTTATGATGAATTTCTTCTTCAACACAAAAACTGTCAAGACTAGCATTGTCAAATTCAGTGTCATGATCTAACTTGATCCCTGCAACCTTATTGCTGAACTGGTTTTGAATTTTCTTGATAGGATCTATCAACACCCCTCCTATTTCATCCTTGGTTCTCAAGAACCTCACCCAGGTGAACCTCGTGTAGTCATCCACAACAACCAAAATGTACCTCCTTCCACCATGATTCTGAACCTTTACGAGCCCACATAGATCAACATAAATAAGTTTTATTGGTCTAGTGGTGCTGACTTTATTTTTGGATTTGAAGGATCTCCTAGTTTGTTTCCCTTTAGCATAGGCTGTGCAAATCTTGAGATTATTGAAGTTCAACTTTGGTAATCAGAGAACCAGGTCCCTTGCAGCTAGTTTGGTCATCAAAGACGGACTTACATGCCCAAGTCTTCTGTGCCAAAGATCTGTTAACTTGTCCTGCACCTTGAGACATATAAGACTATCTTCTTTATTCATCCTTAGATCAGCTACATACATTTTCCACCATCTTTGTGCAACTGGAACTACTTCATTTGTTTTTAGATTGATTACTGTGGATTTGTCTAACAGAAATCTCACCTCATTACCCTTGTCACATATTTGAGAAACACTTAGAAGACTGTACTTCAATCCTTGGACATAGTACACATCTTCGATAGCTTTCTCGAAACGCTTTCCAATCTTTCCTATGGCCAAAATATAAACCTTTTTACCATCACCAAATGAAACACTGCCTCCTTCAACTTCTTTCAGAGTGAGAAAGTTTTTAGTCCTTCCAGGCATGTGCTTGGACCATCCACTATCCATGAACCAACACTGATTGCTTCCTCCAGACTGATCCTGTATAAGGTTATTTGTTAGTCTTGGGAACCCACATCAGTCTGAGTTCCCAATAATGAGACAACGATTTGATCAGCAATCTTTTGGTCCATCTAGGCAGAGGTCTACTACTCTGTTTTATCTTAGGATCAGGTCCATCAATCACACCTTTTCTTCCAGAGTAAGCAGACTGTTATCTTCTCAGAGTTCGTTGAAGAACAGCACAACTGCCCTTAAGATGACCATTTCTCCCACAGTGGAGACAAAGCAAATTGACAGCTACAGACACATACCTACTATGAGGATTATAAGGGGGATTGATTTTTTAACATATCCTAGACCCTTTTTATCATGATCCCTACCTGTTGACATATCTCTTAACAGTTTAGAGAAAGTGGTCCATTTCAGGGATTTTGTCAAGTCCTCCTTGAATTTCATCAGGTCCTTTTCCAACACTATATTTCTTTCCAAAGCATGAATCAATCTTGATTCAGCCTTTTTTAGCTTTTCTTCCAACAAAAGCTCATTTTCACTGATTTTACCTTTAATCTTAGCATCTATTTTAGACTCAGATTCCATTAACCTCAGTAATTCTTCCTTTTCAGTTTATAAAGTAACTACTTTAACTTCTAGATCAGAGACTTGATTAGTTAAAGCAACCTTTTCATCTTGAGAGACATCAACATTATTGTTTAACAACTCTTTTTCAGACGTTAATTCACAAATAGAGTCGATAAGGACACCAACAAGTTTTTTTAACTTCCTTGTAGAGTATAGATCTAAATTTTCTTTTAAATCCAACAGAGTTACCTGGTCCTCATCCTCTTCTTCATCATCTGACTTGGCCATGAAAGCAAACAGGCTGTTAAATACTTCATTATCATCCTTCAGTGCCAGCAAGGAGGAATCTTCAGGTTGCTCAAAATCTTCAGAGTCACTGGATGAGTTGCCCCATACACCTAAGGCTTTGATCACAATTCTATCAGCAACAACCTTCCTTCTGAAGTTGTCTGGAACTTGATCTTTTCTTTTGTCCTTCATTCCCTTTGAGGCATCCTTGTAGTCATTCTTCCCAGAGTGACAGTCTCTGATGTAGTGTCCTGGTTTTCCACACCTAAGACACAACTCAGTGTTGCCTTGAAGATTACTGTCTTTTCCTCTTTTTGTAAACCCATGGTTTTTCCTGATGATCTTCTTAAAATGGTTGGTAAGATAAGCCATATCAATGCCATCAATCTCATCATCACTTTGAGCAGTCTTTAAAGCCAGAGATTTGTCCTTTTTTCCATCCCTCTTTGCAGTTTCATGTTGTTTGTTTAACTCATGGGTCTGTAGAATACCTATGAGCACATCCATGGTCAGAGTCTTTAAATCTTGGATTTGGTTGTCGTATCCACCTTGCTTTCCCATGACTTTGGAAGCACTCTAAGGATCTTTCTCACTTGCTTGCTCTGGCTGGCAGGTTCACCTAGACATTTTAGCTTATTAGTTATAGCAGAGAACCTGGTCTCCATGTCATGTATAGACTCATCTTTCATAAAAACAAAATCTTCATACTGAGAGGTGAGCATATCTACTTTGGATTCAATCACCTGTTCTGTCCTTTCATGAGCATTTTTCATACAGACCCAAATCTCTTTAGCTGACTCACAAACAAATATTCTATTGTACTCCTCAGCTCCAATCCCACAAACTATTAGCTTCTTTGCCTTGTAGTTCTTTTCGATCTTCTTTCTGTCTACTTCAGAGTACTATTCGAGTTTATGGAACCAGCTTAATGGTTTCTCCTTCCTTGACCTCGATCGTAGGAACATAGGGTCCATCTAGCATAATGTCCCATCGTTCGCTATCCTCAGCCATGAGAAAATCATGCATTCTGCTTTTTCACCATCCATAGAATTTTCTATTGAATCTGGGAGGTTTGGTGGAAGATTGTCCTTCTTTAACATTCAAAGGAGCTGCTATTCTTTACAACAAAGATCTCTAGGTGTGAACCGTATAGAGATACCTTGCTCTGATACCAGTTGTTGAGCAGCTGCACTGATTCAAACACAAAGGACCAGGTCCTTTGAAAGCAACAAAAATAAAGAACAACAAGTAACTAAACTGAGAACAGAGATTTAATATGGAAAAACTTTTTGATCAAGGGAGGAACAATCATGACCTATCCAACAGGATTCCCTAAACCTAAAATCTACTAAATGAATGAACAAAGTAGTCAAATACAACACATACGATTTATTTGTCTCACTCTCTCACCATTCCCACTTGCAACCTAGTTACAAAATATAAGCAACAAAAACTAACGAAGTATGCACTCTTACCATCTAGATAAAGTTAGACTTATACACAACACACCTGAAGGACTAAACACGCCAAGAGATCTACAGTTCACAATCACACCACCCAACGATGATCATTCTTTCTTTATAAGCTAGGAAGTGATCTTACAATGTTACAACACAACACAACAACATGCATAAAGGAAGCTATAGACTTCTTCTATCAGGTCCCTCGTGTGTTGGTGCTGAGTTTCTCAATAAGAGTCAAAGAAGAACTTTTAGAATACAAAGAATATTCAGTTTTGTGATTTTCCAAATGTGCCTCTTTGTTCAGTGGTCGTGCCTCTTTTATATAGCTAGGGGTCATCGAATGGACCACTGATCCTTCAGTACGATTTGATTGATATTTCACCTACCATAACAACTTTAACAGTTGTATCCCATTTCTGCAGACACTTCTTAACCTGATAGACAACTTGGTTCTCACCTGGTACTTACTATAGTTTGATGCCATCAAAAACTTATTGAACATGTACTCAACACCTTCCTAGAAGCATGAATGCTAATGGTATTGTGTAGGCTTTATAAGGTTGTTGGGAGTTATATTAGGTATATTATTTTTTATTATTAATGCTTATTTATGTTTGTAAACCAAAAAAAAAATTCTCATTGTAATTAATAAAAGCTTTCTCCTTCCAAATTCTAGTCAACCATATTCTTCTATATTTCTACTTTAAAATGTTCTAATGTTTTATTTTTCTTAAAAATATATTAATTTTTTGTTAATTATTTTATTAGCATGCTATCTAATACAATAGTACCATGTTTCACAATTAATATTATTCGTCTAAATTCTATATATAAATGTGTGTGTGTGAAAGAGAGAGAGTAAGATGATTGCCAACAAAAGTCAATTTTTTTAACATCATTTCTTAGGATGGTAATGTCTCTCGACAACGATTTGTTGTATCTTAGCGTAATTGGTATAGCACTTATATAAACATATACAAAATTTCTTCCATGAATCTTAATTCTTAAGATTATTGTCAACACATAGAAAATAACATCTAAATAGCGATAATGAAATTCTCTAACAACTTTTTAAAAATATGTTAAATAGAAAGCCGGTGTGCTAAAGATCATACGATATAAATGCCTTTGTAATTGAAGAGTTTTAGGACACCCATAAATAATGTACATAAAGAGAAAATTACAAGAAGTGTATAGGTTCTTCATTACATGAATGAACAATCATTTGATTAGTCCTTTAAGTAAATACATGCCTTGTATTTTATATATTTTAAGTACTTCTTTACTGATCAAGAGTCATTTAAATAAATGCCTCACATGTGATAAATTAATTTTCATTTATTTTCATCTTTTTTTTACTACGTTCTATGGGTCTTCATTAGAGACTCATCCTCTTAATAGATTGTCACGATCTAACTTTACGGGACATGATGACCCCTTCTATAACACGCCTACAGGCAAGCCGACCTATAACCCAGAACGACTAGTAACAGATGTGATGGTAGAGACAATAAAACAAGGTAATCTGCTTAGTAATAGCTATATCTATGACACAACCAAGGAATCACCTTCCCAGAACTTGGAAGTCAACTGTATAGAGCTACTATAGACTGGATACAACTTTCGATCCAAAAATATATATACAAATATATACAAGACCAAAACTAAATACAGGACTTGTCTCTGGTATTGAAAGACGGGCCTGCTAATACAGAAGGAGACTAGAAGGATCCAAGATCATGTGACACTTACCACAAGTCTTTTGGAGTAGCAACAAAACCATGAAAATCAATGATGTTGGCTCGTACTGGGTCCTGCATCATAAAACAGATGAAAATTATAGGATGAATATAAAAAATAAGGTACCCAGTAGGCATCATAGGTCGACTGAGTAGAAACAGTAAATAAAGCAAGAATAAACCAGAATATGATTCTACAATAGTTGTCTACCAAAACCAAGTAATGTATATCTGTAGATTCAAAGTAACTCAAAACTGTCAGAACCAAGTAATGCATATTTGTACCAACGGATGTAACCAAAATCTGGACAACAGTAAAGTGATGTACGTAGGTATAAGGCCCTACCAACTAAGTCTGTATGCTAACCGAGCTCCCATAAGCCCAAAAAGTACACCCACACACAAAAATAGTGTAAGGTAGGTATATTGATAACAAGTCTAACAAGGTTGCATAAACAAAAGATGGCCAACTAAACAATGCATAGGTGACCTTGGTACCGGTGTAGTAACTTGATCCAGTCGGGAACCTCAGATCGCATCGGAACTCAAGCCATAGACATGTCGAGACTCCAATATAGATCATGATACCGACCTGACCTCCGGTCAGGAGTATAGTCAGCCAAGGCCATGTGGTCTGACAAGGTCTTCAGTTGGACTTTATCCATGAATGTCTCTAACGATGGTGCACAGTGTGAACTTTATCCATGAGTGCCTTCAATTATGGTGTACAATATGGACTTCAGCCACGAATGTACCATGATTAAGCCTTTACAATAATGTGTAGTAGAGCTTTATCATGCCACTATGTTTTCTGAGAAATTACTTTATCAGACCATTCTACAAGGATCTATGTTTCTCAAGTCACACTGAGTGAGTACATAACATATAACCGACTTTTAACAACCAATTCTAAGGCATCTCTAGCCTAAGCCTAGGCTAAGGCCCCATAATCACTAGACAACTATAATTATCGAAAAATAATGATATACAACTCATAACCAGTCTCAACAGGTTACACTTGACAAATACAGCTTTAACAGGCCAAGATCAAGCAATTTCAACATCTAACATGTCAACCACAATAATATAACACTTAACAGATCAATCCTAGTAATTATGACCCTTAATAGATCAACCACAACAAATACGGTCTTTAATCCTGCAAATCCAACAATTATCCATGCTATTCAAAAAATATTTATATATTCTAATTTAGTCTAACAAGAAATGAAGGCCTAGCCTACCTGGATGCCGATCACGCACGCTTCTGTTCAATCCACAAAGGTTGTACTCTTCTTAGCGATCTCAAAATGCTGTCAAACTATCAAAATAAGACTCATAACGTCAATACAACCATTTTGATATTAATATCTCAATAATATATAAAATAGGTTAATTTTGAGCCACATTGGGAAAAGTGGGCCCTGCATCCAAAATTCAAAACTAACCCTGTAAAATGAACCTCACGACTACCCAAATTTATATTTCAAATTATAGCTCAAACAAAGGCCTAAATTAATACTAAGCAATCAAATATGAAACACATTTCTTTCGATAAAACTATATATGGCAGCCAATTTGACCTCAATTTTATCTCAAACCAAGCAATTTCAAAAAAATGTATTTATACCACTGTGTTCACCTCGAAAAACTCTTCAATTTAGACTAAAATTTCACTAAAAATTAATTTAAAATGATCGAGTTATCACATTCTAAATTTTTCAATAAAACTAATATAAACAACAACAAAAATAACATTTTCGTACCAAACACAACTCTATCAATCAATTCAGACATTACCACGACGTGCATCTCTTAAAAACACATAGAGTAAATCCAAAATTCACCAAAATTTGACTCAAACAACAACAACATACCTAGTGGAATCTTACAAGTGGGGTCTAGGGAGGATAAAATGTATGCAGACCTTACCACTACCTCATAGAGATAGAGAGAATTTTTACAGAAGACCCTCAACTCAAAAGTATCAGGCTCAAAAAGCAGAAGATACTAGATATGAAAGAGAAATAACTAAAATGGAAAGCAAGTAATAATATATAAATAATATAAAGAAAACAAATATAAGACATACAGTAACAACACAAGATATAAAGACACGATTACATGACTAATCTACTAACCTACTATAACACAAGGCTAGACATCAACCTATCCCTACTAGCCTATTAACCTTCTACTCAATTACGCGACCTCCACTCCTTCCTATCTAAGGTCATGTCGTCGGTGATATGGAGTTGCGCCATATCCTATCTAATCACCTCCCCTAATATTTTTACGGTCTTCCTCTACCCCTCTGTGTAACTCCTAAAACCACAACCAACCTCTTAAAAGGAGCATCTACACTTCTTCTTTGAACATTCCCAAACCATCACAATCTCGTTTCCCTCATCTTGTCCACCATAGAGGCCATCCCCAAATTTTGACTCAAAATAAATAAGAAATCGCATATCAAAATTTTAAAAAAAATACAAACATGACCAACAAAAATAATGTTTTACATTGAACGATGCGCTAAAGATAATTTTTGACACTCCCACGATGTTCTCCTCAATTTTACATGAATTAGCCTTTTAAATCACTGAAATCAGGTTAAAATTGATGAAGATATGGCTGGAGAAATTTAGCCCCGTTCATAGATGAATTTTGAATGAATTTCTAGAATTTATACGCTTTTTCCTTTTTCTTTATTTTTCCATCGCCTACCATGTGGCAGCTTTCTATTCGGCCATGTCACCCTCCACCTCAATTTTTTCAACAACCGTTCAAACTTAATTTTGATTGACTGGCCTCATTTGGAGTTGGAAAAATACAAACCATAAAAGACATCTAATTGGAAATGACATTTTGAACTCAACAGTGTAGTTGAAAATTCTCATCGAAGGTCGTTTTGATCTAATATGGGTCCCACCTCCGAATCTCAACATCTATCAAGGAGTCAAAATATATCTGAAAGTATTAAAAAACTGAACGAAAGATCATTCTAGACCAAAGTCGACGTTTCGAAACTAACCACACTGTCAAAATTCTAATTTAGGCACATTTACCAAGGATGTTGATTAAAGTCAACTTTTAGCCTATTCTAGAGGCTAAATTGCATTTCTTAGTATAAACTAACCCTGAAAACCTTGAAAAACTAACCGAGCATGCTTTTAGCTTAATATGGCCATTTTGGAGCTGATGGAACTGTTAGATTTCGTTTCAAGGCCATTTACTAGGACTTCACTCAAAAGTGAACTTTTCAAACTTTACCATTCTTCTAACACGAACAATTACACAAAATCCAAATGAATGACCAAACAACCAAGCTATCAGTACTAGCAAGTCATAAATGACTTGGGGTCGCTTTATGAATGCTCTAACCGAGGAAAATGAATAGAAACATAGAAATGACCTTGAGGATCATTATAATGGTCACTACTAAAAGAAAAGTAAAAGAATACTTGAGAACTCAAACAAACTAGGGAACTTCTCCTGCATATCCCGTTTCATCTCTCAGGTTAGAATCATTCTCACGAGGAATATGGTAGACTCCAGATTAGCACACTTTTGTAAATTGAATAGATATACTCTAATATCTTCCAGAAATAGAAAAATAGAAAATAAACATAAAGAAGGGGGATATGCGATTAAAATAAATTCTAAACTATAACAACAAATTATTCGTAATCAGTAAAGAAACAAACTAGGGCAACGTGTTCTCTATGACTCCCTAACTAAGTGTTCTTGGATACTTGTGACTTTTTTCTGGTATGTAGGTGCAGGAAAGTAAGTTAAGTTCTCTTAAATCCTTGATCGGGCATCTAGATGAATTTCATCATATTACTGGATCGGTCTCTGTGATGTGGTGTTACTAACCCTTACTTTAATCCCAGACCAAAACTACTACCCCTAATAGCCTTATTACTTGAGAAAAAGTCGATCAACCTCTATTAATTACTTATTTTCCTATTCGTCACCTCCTGGATCAGGCACATGATACTAGGCGAGTTCTAACGTAGGCCTTCCGTTAAAAATTAGTTAAATTGAAAAAGTTAATTAATACATCCTAAACACCATCCAAGAAATTGTAAGTAATCCAATTTTATCTTAGTTAGTTCGTCATGGTTGCCACAACCCTAGTTGTGGATTTAGCCATGCATTCTTAAAGTTTGATCAAAAATCATGTAAGAAGAATACATAATTAAATAACTTACGCAACAAGAACGGATGAGCAAAATCTAAAATCTCAATGAAATTGCAAACTTGAATTGATAGAATCACAAAATATCGTTCACAAACTCTCTAAAGTATTGTATCTAATGTTCTAAGACATTCTCTATTCTTCTATATCTGATAAAAACCTAAAAAACCTATTTATAGTACTTAAAATATAAAGCTAAAATGAAATAGGATAACTGTGTCGGCACCGGTCATGAGCACCTTTTAATGCTCAGTTCATGGCTCGTGAGTCGAGGTCTCGTGGAATATGGTTGAAGCTACTGGCACTTTTCATGAAACCTACTTCATGAGTTGTGAAGTATTCCACGACTCGTGAAGGATTTCATCTGAGCCACTTTTAGCAACTCTTTACTTTCTGCTTCTTCAGTTCACGACCGCACTCCACGACTTGTATGTTGGTCTAGTACTTCTGCTCGGATCTCATAGAGTGGGGCTCATTTTTCAACCCCTCATTGGAACATCAAATGAAAGCCCTTCTATAACTCATGGAATGACTCACAACCTATAGAAGGTCTCTTAAACTGCCAAATTTCCTATAGAATCTGTACTTCAAGCTCAAAACCATGCCAACACTAAAATCCTATAAAAACAAACATCAAATCTACTAACATCTCTTTGAGAACGCAAAAAATCCCAAGTTTTAAGCATTAAAAGTGTTGTATTTTGGCAGCATATCAACACCCTCAACTTAAAATTATTTTTTTTTCTCAAGCGACAAACTCAATCTTCTTAAGCAGCACAGAGACGCAGATATCAACCCAATGGCATAGAATACATCAAAATCTCAAATAGATACCCAAATCTCCTCAAAACACAAATAAGTTAGCTATCCAGTAAACCAATGCAGACTATAAAATTCCAATAGTGCAACTATGACAAGCCATGCAACCATAAATAAGCAACATATCACTGAATTAGTCAAGTATCAAAATGCAATGCAAGTGCCAAGAAGTCCCATCATGCACTCTGGGTGATATTTTCAGTTCAAGTTCATCGGGATTGTATCAAAACACTCTCTCTCACAAAAGATATTCAACTACTGTGCCTAATACCATATGCTTTCCCCTATACTCTAGACTTATGACCTGTTGACTAGCCGAATTATTATCATATTAGGACTTTTTAAGCTTGTATGGCTTAGGGGGATTTGCAGTGATTATATGGACACATAGTGACTGTGACCCTCCTTGATACTGCATTATTCACCACTTTCACCCTACCAACCTATCACTTTTATTTTCTTCTCCCCTTTCCTATTTTTCAACTATTTAAGGGTGCGTTTTTCTTCTTTTTAACACTTTGCCCTTATTCATGTACACTATTTTGAACTTTGGCAAATTAATCATTTTTCTTGCACCTTTTTCATTCTTTTTTTCTTCCTTTCTCTGCATTTTCCCTTCTTTTATGAATTCTCCTTATACCAACCTCTCTCAAATTAGGATTTTGGCCTAAGATGAGGTTCACAATATCTATCTTCCGAACTAGAGTTGCTTCTTGGTGGGTGTCATTTTTACATACAATTTTACTATGCCATGAATATCAATACTATGTACTACACATTCTACCTAAAACATCCTAAACATGCTGGATCAACATAAAATAAAGTCTGCAGGAAAAGAACACAAGAAAAAAAAACTCTTTGGAATAAAAAATTAGGATAGTTATAGGCCGAAGATACTCAAACTTCACTAAGGCCATATAACCACCCACACCCCATCAAAAATATTATGCATTGTACTCAATGCACATGAGTAAAATATAAGGAACTGGGATTAAAAGGAACATACCTGGGTGCCTAAGAGCCTCTCTCTGTCCACCCTACACAGGCGTGGCGGACTCCTCTACTGTAGGAGCAAATCAGGAGGTACCTTTACCTCTAAGCAACTAGCATACGCGCTCTTGTATGACCTCCTCCTCTTCTCGGGATATGGTCAGGGCGATCCTCAGGTCCTCCTCCTCTAACTGCTCACCATGAAGGTGATCCATATCTGTATCATCTGTGCAGGGTCGCTTCTCGAGGGAAGTCTATGTGGGCTCCTCTGGAGTGAACAGGTCTACAATCGGTGCTGCAACTGGCATGGTAGATATCAAGCCTAATGGAGTAACCAATGCTGTAGCAATATCAGCTTAGAGCTGTTGAACCTCTATCTGCATAGCTAAAAAATCAATAGGAGTCGTTGTGCGGAGGCTTGTGTAGATCTGCTCCTTAGATGCATCGTTACGAGCATCTATCGGTGTAAGTTCCTCTTTGATGGTGGTAGTGGTGAACGCCTTCATGCGACTCTCTACCTCTGAAACAACCTGGCAGACCCAAGGTCTCAACTGTTATAGTAGCTAAGAATTGTAACTTAGCATGTGTCAGTCTTTGTGCCATGAAAAGATATTGCCAACACAAATATGATACTGACAGGTGCTAAAGTGGTGAATACAAACTCTGGGACATCAAAAATCATAAAAGTGGGCCTCCTTCTCTCAATAATTTAAGTTTTTGGGGGCCCCTCTATAGTCTGTGCAGTGGCCGAACTAGAGGGCTCAGTCGTAGGCACGGAGGCAGGCAAGTCTGGAAGTACAATATGTGGCCTCGGTGTCCTATGTAGAGCAACTAAATTCTCTTCATTGTTGATCATACTGGCATCTAGTGTGTGTTTCACCTCCAGTAGTATGTCCCCATGTTGCAAAATATGAACCCCCGCATCAGATATAGGTGGTGTATCAAGCATTGATAAAGGGTCAAATAAGAAAGGAAAAGAAAAGCGAACAAAATGAAAAGACATGTAGATTAAATTCAAACTATTGAAATTATGGGCAACAAGGGGCTAGAACCCTCACCTACCAATTGACTTCAACAACCCAAATAAACCCTACCAAGAAAAATTAAAGGGAAGCCAAGAACCACAAATGGGTAACACTTTAATTAATCAAGCAAATAAGTCAACTAGCAATTTCAAGAGTTCACCCTAAT
>JBCEWC010004135.1:0-28132 GCA_038996855.1 Solanum aculeatissimum | reverse complement strand
GATTTGGGGGCTTTAGGAGACTTTAGAAAGGCTAAAAGGGGCATGGGATTAAACCAAATTATGAATTAACCATTAATGAAATGGATAGAATCACAAAAATAGGGCCTCACGGAAGGCTGCCCAGGGGTCGTGTACAGGTTCACTGACTGTGAACCGGTCCGTAAGACCACACTTGGTCTCGTCTTCGGCTTGAAATCTCGGGGGACTTTCTGGATCAACTCATGGGGGTCTCACAGACTGTGTAGCTGCACACAAACTGTGTACTGGTCTGTGGAGTATCACTTAGTCTGGAGTCCAGCCCTAAGCCTTGACAAGCGCACTGGAACACTTCATGGAAGCCCCTTCACAGACCGTGAAGGCTCACACGGACCATGATGGTCCGTGGAGTTCCACTTGGTCCGGGGCTTGGTCCAACCTCCAAGGAAGATCACTAGAACAACCCACAGGACACACCACGGATCGTGAACCCTCAAACGGTCTGTGGTCCCTCACTTTGGCTCCATTCTGAATCCTTTTTCCAGCATACTTCTGAATACGGGCAGTCTCACTGTAAAAGCCATAACTTCCACATTAGAACTCTGAATCGAGTGAAACCAGTTGCGTTACGAAGATAACGCAAAGATATTTGATTTGATATATAATAGCCTACACAGTTCATCTCATACCAAGAGATATGGCTTTTCAAAATTCATGCTGCCTAACCGGCCTTATAACCTTCCACCAAAACAATTTCTTTAAGTCCGTCCACTTATATACAACCCATGACTACCAAAATTCAACCATGATCAGTTAAACACTCACCTTGACCAACCATTATGAAGTTCAAAATTTTTTGGGTCGTTACATGCCATAATGCTTACATATAGAGAGGATGTAACCTTAACATATATCTCAAATCCATGCGAGCTATTACATGAATTCTCCCAATGAAAGCCTCCCATCGGATGAGAGTAGACTACTTGCCAAAGGTAATCTCTACCACACCTTACGACCCGGTCATTTCAGCATGATGGCCACCATCCTTATGACCTGGTCATTTCGGAAGGATTTCCATAACATATCATATCACATCATATTTGTAACCATACCTTACGACCCGGTCAATTCAGTAAAAAGTTACTATAAGCCTATGTTAGCACATAGTTTGACGGAAAGAAGTATGGACCCTTGGAGATAGTCCACCCTGACTCCAATCTCTCGGTGCTAAGCCATCATCCCATAAGAATACATATATACATGCTTTCAAATGGAGGATAAGTACTTTGAAATCATAACCTTGTATAATTGGGATTGAAGGCCAAATCACTTTCTTTACTTTTATGCATACGTGATTAAGAAGTCAAACACATTTCATAATCATGCTTCATTGGGATAAAGAGCCAAATACATTTTTGTGTCATACTTTCATACATAGGAGTAACTTCATTCTTAGCATTCATAGTTGTATAAACACCCATTCTTACTCGAAGATCCATATCATAGACATAGTGTGATCACAACCTTGTCATACCTATTCATTACTTGAAAATATAGTGATAAACTTCTTTGGGACTTAGCCACTTCATATACTTCAAATAAATCCATGCTCATGAATGCAAATGCAATGAATGATGAATGAATAACATGGGTAATGGAGATCAACATTTATATCATCATATAAAGATAGATTTATTCTTAAATAATAGTTAAATCCACAATTAAAAACATAATTCATACTACCCATGCTTGAATTGAAGACTTAATGGGACATGCATAATTGAATCTTCATAATCTCAATGTAAATCACAATAATTGAACTTAAATCACTTAAAAATCATCAAATAAGTAGAACTCATACTTCAATTTGATCAAATCACCAATAAATTTAAAGACCCATATTTAAATTAAACTTAAATTTCATATAATCAAGTGTAAAAGAGTTTTGGGGTCTTCATGGATGAAAGGAGAACCATGAATTAATTCCACATACCTTGATTAACTAGAAGCTTTAGGGAGAAAGTGATTCGAGAAGAAGAGTTCCTTAAATTCCCAAATTGAATCTTCAAACCTTACTTGAGAGGAGCTTTTAGGAGAGAGTTTGAATAACATTATAAGTGTTGAGTGAATTTGAATAGAATGAAGGTGTATAGGATAATTCAGATGCCTAGGAGGACTTAGGAAGACTAAAACGTCCTTAGAAAAATATCAAAATTACAATTAAACCACTAATGAAATGGATAGAAAAAGTTGTTAGGGGTCATCCCCACGACCCACTACACGGACCGTGAGGTGGCACACGGATCGTGTACCCGTCCGTCAAGTAGCACTTAGAAAATATTTCATTGACGAAGGTCCAAGCTAGTGATTTCATACTTAGAAAATTTCCACTCAATGACCATACGGGAGGTCACATGAATCATGAGGCCTCACATGTCCAATAAACTTAGTTGTCCTTACTTCCACGGAAGCCACACGGACCATCAAGCCTCACACAACCTATGAGGGCTTCTTATTCGTTAAAGCAAATTTTGGAATGCTAACCTTGTACTTAGAACCAATCCTTGAGTCGAGACCATCACAAAACACATTGTCATGCCTTATGGGAGTCCAAACGGACCTCTTCATGGATTGTCTGGGGGTACACGGCTCATATGGTGCCCCTTGGTGCCATGCCTTACCCCAGTTTTTCCCAAAAAGGTTACTGCAAAAGCAGTCCTACTAAAAGGGCCATATATTTTTCATTCAAACTCCATATCAAGTGAAACCAAGTGTGTTGGAAAGCTAACTCAGAGAGATTCCATTTGATAGGTCATGGCCCACCCAATTCTACTTTTGTAGAGAGATATGACTATTTAACCACCTTCAATGGTTCACATGCTAAACAAATATCAGTACAATATGTTACTAGTACTACTTACACTTCCTCAACATGCCAATTTAACAAAAACATAAATGTCTTTAGGGAAATATCACTGGCAAGAAAACCCTGCAAACTCAAAAATTGGAGTATATATAGGACTTGGTTACTTAGACTTTACCGAAACCTATAAATACCCATACCCCATCAAAACATATTTGCATTGTCCTAAATGCAACAGAATAAAAAAAAATATAACATTGGGATAAAAAAGACACATACTTGGGCACTTAAACGCTAATGTCAGTGTGTGTCTCACCACTCTCAACCTGCTAGGTGGTCTCTGCAATAGCGACGACATGTTCAGAGGGTCCAACACCCCTCACTAGCTCCTGTTTGTGTTCACACCTAGATATCTTATCCACAATCAAGACACGTCTAGCAGTCTCTATATTCTCACTCTCTACCTCTCGTCTAAGATCATCAGGATTATCATCATCAGTATGGTGCTTCTTCCTAGAAGCGCGAGTTGTGGGCTCATCAATCAATAAATTAACAACCTCAGATGTAACATCAGTCATAGGAAACACTAAAGGTGTTGAAGTCGTTATCCTCATATCCACTTGGAGCTGCTGGATCTTTGCCCAGATGGTTGTTATATCTAGAGTATGGGTCGATCGAAGGCTCTGCTCTATGCGCCTCTCAAATACATCTACATGGAGGGTGAAATGATGTAAATATCTCCTCAATGGCGGCCATGAAGTGCGCCTATACACACTCCTCAAACTCTACTATTGTCTTGTGAACCCAAGGCCGAATCCACTGCAACAACTGAGTCAGCTAGAACTCAGTGTGAACCTGTCTCTACACCAGAGCCTGAATAAACTCCATGGAAATGTAAACCATACCTGAAGTCTGAGGACACACAGCTACGGCCTTGGGTATAGTAGATGAAGTAGTAGTAGGCCTCATTTCCTCTCCAATATAAATTTATGGGAGCCCGTCGATCTCTGTAATAGTAGTAATTAAGGTAGTGGGCTCAAGTTGTGGTGCCTCAATAAACATCTTTGGTAATCAGACTGGAGGCTATGGTGCTCGACAAATAGCCACAGGATTCTTATCATCCTTGATTAGGCTGGCATCCTGAGTCCTCTTGTCCTTAAAAATCATGTCCACATTAGGTAGGATCCTCGCCTCTGCCTCTATACATAATCAGTGAATAAAATAGGGGAATGGAATCAATATGGACCTCTTAAGAGCCTGCTCATGTATCTCCAATGATATACATTGAGCATAATTAATATCATAACCAACAATGATGTTGGCAACCAATACAGTGCAATGTGGTGTCAAAGTATTATCCACCTAGGTTGATCAGATGCGCGTATATATAACAACCCATAAAAATTTACTGGCGAAGCTGAGTGAATCCTTCACAATAGGTGTCAAACTGGATATCCAGTCAGGGTCCTGTCCTTGCTCAGATATATGGCCGATAATCCATTTTATTAGAATGACCTTTCGGGCTGCATCTCTCATTAGAACTCTATCCCTGGACTGCCCTAACCTATAATCATACTTTGTTGTCATCACAGGGGCATGATACTTCTGAACAAATAAGAAACTGCAAATAGTGGCCTCTAATAAGTAAACTGGCACTTCACATACAATTGTTTGTGTCAACCTAGGTTATAAAGGGGCTTCCCCTTCTTTGGGGTCACCTCAATGATGCAAGCAGTATACGGTGCATAAAACTATTGAACTAGGGACAGGGAGTACTTCTCCGATGGAGTGGCTAACCAATCTAAACCGTATCATGCCATGGTATCTCAAAGCATAATTGCACCATCAAACTTTGAAGTAATAGTTTGTGGCTCCTCAAAATAGTTCGAGCCTGACTTCCCCTGTCTTATTGCAGGATATGTTCTCTCTATATTTATCCTGTATGCCCTAGACACACTAACGTCTCGTCAATCCAGTAATAGGGGCTAGTGCTGGTGTAGACCTAGTCTACTTCGCAAACTCTTATCCTTACTCCTCATCTGACCCAAAGCCATCTCTATCTCTAGAACCTGACATAGACCTCTCTTCAAAGTCTGTTATCTGGATCGCGATTCTCTTTTATGAGGCCCCCTCCTCAAACTAGGGAGGTTGTGGTGTAGTAGCCTGTGGCTGAGTCATCACTAGTTGTGTGGATGTTGCCCTAGTAGTGCATAGCTTGACACCCTCATCTTAACAGACTCTAAGTAACACTAGTGAACCACTGGCCTTGGAGTTTGTAGGCTCATCACGGAGTTAGTCCCGCATGGCCTGTATCTCATCTCTCTTGGGATGTGGACCAATGGTACAAGAGTTTCCAAAACAATATCCATGAGAAAGAAGAAAATAACAGTGGGAGAGCCCGAGGACTTTATCAAAACAATTCTTAGTGACCATAATATATGCCGAAAAAAATGGTGAGAGAGGTCAGATTTCGGTCGGAGATGGGGAAAAAGAGTAAGGGTTTGGTATAATGTGGAAATTATTGAGAAGGTGAGGGGTAATTGAAATTACCCATCTTTTATTTAACTAAGCGAGTCTGGTTTAAGTGTGATTTTGATCCCACAAAACCCCGATTACAGACGTATAACATTTTACGGCTTGTAAGAATTGGTTTCATGGTTTTAGAATCCTACCTTTAGGGACTTGATTATTATGAAGCCCCCTATGACTCGCAGGTTGACCTATGTCTTATAGGTTGGGTTCGTAATTACCCCCAAGACTTAGCAAATTTTCATAGACTTACCTGGGATCCACGAACCCCTTTTATGGTCCATAGTCTTGTCTACGGACTGTAAAGTTGACTAGTGGATTGAAGTGCATGAATGTCTACTTACTGGAAATGGTTCTATGAGTAGGTGTACAGGTCATGGTGTAATCCATGGCCGGTGAAACCAAGTCGTAGAAACAATTTTTCTCACATTTCACACTAGTTTGTTTCCTTAATCCTGTTCCTACACATTCTAAACAAAATAACTTATTACCCTATAATTTTCTAGTCTGTGAGTCCAACATTACAACCAAAACATGAAAATTAAACTACCTATAAGTCAAAAAGCCAAACCAACACAAATACATATAAATTATAGCTAATATCTTGGGTTGCCTCCCAAGTAGCACCTGATTTATTGTCGCAACACAACTTAGACTACTTGGTTACTCGGACTTCACCAAGTGTCCATGCATCAAACGTCTAGACTTCCTCAGCATTGCACAAATATGGTCAATTCTTTGTCCATTCACTTTTAATAGCTTGCCATCTTTCTTGTCTAACTCAAGAGCCCCATGGTGGAAAACATGTGTAACTTTGAAGGGTCCCACCCATTTGGACTTGAGTTTTTTGGGAAAAAACTTCAACCTTCAATTGAAAGGCAAGACTAAGTATCTTGGTGCGAACTTGCGATGCTCAATGCGTTGATCATGATACAGCTTCATCCTTTGCTTGTACAGGACTGAGCTCTCATATTTCTTCAGACGAAACTTATCAAGTTCGTTAAGTTTGCTCAGTCTTGAGTTAGCCGCATCACACCAATCTAGATTTAGTTTATTGAGCGCCCACATCGTGTTGTGCTCAAGAACTACAAGTAAGTGACAACCTTGACCAAAGACAAGTTGGTAAAGAGACATACCTATGGGAGTTTGGAATGTTGTTCAATATTCTTATAATACATTAGCAAGCCTTCCGACCAATTTGTCCAGTTAGCAGTCATATTATTGGATAGAATCTATTTAATCTCACTATTAGACATCTCAACTTGCCCACTAGTCTGGGTATAGTAAGGCTTTGACACTCTATGATTCCCCCCATGCTTCTCAAGAAGAGCTTTGAAAAACCTATTGCAAAAATGGGAACCTCCATCACTGATGATCACCCGTGGAGTGCCAAACTGAGAAAAGTTCTTTCTTTTGAAGAATGTCGTGACACATTACCTTTATTGTTAGGAAGCACAACAACCTCCACCTTTGAGACATGGTCTACATCAACCAAGATGTACTTGTTCCTATAATAACTGATGAACCGTCCCATAAAGTCTATACCCAACACATCAAACAACTCGATCACAATTATGGGGTTAAGTGGGAGCTCATGATTTCAGGAAACACCACCCTCTCTCTGACACTTATCACAAGCTTTAGCATAATCATGGGCATCTTGGTGGATAGTTGCCCAATACTAGCCACACTGTAAGATCTTATGTGCTGACTTGATTCCACTATAATGCTCAATAACCAATGATGAATGACAAGCCTCCAAAATGCTTATCATTTCCACCTTAGAAACACACTGATGAATAATCCCATCTGTACATACACAAAACAAAAATAGATCATCCCAAAAAAACTTTCTCACATCAGACATAAACTTACGATGCTAGTGAGAAGTCAAGTTTGGTGGCACAACATCACTAATTAGGTAGTTCGCATAATCTGCGAACCATTGTATCAAATCATGAGATGCTACCAATACTCTCTCATTAGGTAATGAGTCTTCAATCTCCACCACATCATTGAACTATACCATCGCCTTATCTTCAAGTTTGGATAGGTGGTCTGCAACCTGACTCTCTATCCCTTTTCTATTAATCACCTCAAAATTAAACTATTAGAGAAGAAGTACCCAGCAAATAAAACTTAGTTAGGTATCCTTCTTTTCCATCAAATATAGAAATGTTGAGTGGTCAATATGTACAATAACTTTTGTTCCAAAAAGATATGATATAATATTCTCGAACGCAAAGACCATTGCAAGTAACTCCTTGTCAGTGACACTGTAGTTTTTCTATGTTATATTCAGGGTTTTACAGGCATAATAGATGGGATGAAGAATCTTCTATCTGCGTTGTCCCAACATCACACCAAGTGTAATCCCATTTGCATCACACATAATCTTGAAAGGCTATTCCCAATTTGGAGCAACAATGATAGACGTCGATATCAACCTCTACTTCAACCCCTCAAATACTTTAAGATATGCATCATCAAACATGAACTTAGCATCCTTCTCAAGTAACTTACACAATGGATGTGCAATCTTTGAGAAGTTCTTTATGAACCATCTGTAGAAGCCTGCATGCCCCAAGAAACTTCTCACACATTTAACAGAGGTGGAGGAAGCTTCTTATAACCTCAACTTTAGCTCTATCAACATCTATACCTTTGATGAAGATCATGTGTCCCAGTACAATGCCTTCCTTCAACATGAAGTGAAATATTTCCTAATTTAGAACAAGATGAAATTCTTTACATCTCCACAGCACATCATGCAAATACCTCAAGCAATCGTTGAATGAGTCTGCAACCACATTAAAATCATCCATAAATACCTCAATAGTGTCCTCCACCATGTTTCAAAAGATAGACATCATGCACCGCTGGAATATGGTCGGTGCATTGAACAATCCAAATGGAATCCTCTTGAACGTGAAGGTGTCATAAAGACATATAAAGGACATATTCTCTTGGTCCTCTAGAGCAATATAAATTTGATTGTATCTTGAAAAACCATCTAGAAAATCGTACTAGCCTTTACCCGCAAAGTGATCTAGCATTTGGTCTATGAATGGCACAGGAAAGTGATTTTTCTCTATCGATGCATTGAGTTTATGATAGTCCATACGAACCCTCCAACCTAAGACTATTCTCATGGGAATCAACTCATTACTAGCATTAGGAATCACAGTAATACCTCTCTTCTTTGGAACACACTAGACCAGACTCACCCATTCACTGTTAGCAATTAGATATATTACATTTGTGTCCAACCACTTAATGATTTCTTTGCACACATCCTTCTTCATTGGTGGATTGAGACATCATTGGTGCTCAATTCTCGACTTATAATCCTTGACGAGCTAAAGTTTGAGAGTGTATATGGAAGGTGGGATGTCAATGATGTCTGCAATTATCCATCTAATAGCCCTTTTGAATTTCTTGAGCACTAATATCAATGCATCTACCTATTCATCATTAAGATTTGTAGCAACAATAACAAGCAGAGTGTTATTAGTACCCAAAAATACATACCTCAAGTGGGCTAGAAGAGCCTTCACCTCTAACACCAATGGCTCCTCAATAGATTATTTAGTATGTGGTAACTCTTGATTTTTCAAGTCCAACTCAAGCTTGAGTGGGTGCCTATGATAACCATGTGCTCTAAGTACCTTAACCATCTCATCATAGTCTGGGATGCCATCACTCTCAATATTCATCAATATAGCCTCAAGAGTTTTGACACCCAACCTATCCTCAATTGGTACCTCCGATTGCACTTCATCAATGTTCTCAACAACAGAGACAACCTTTAGATCATCAGGTCTCTTCATGGACTGGAAAATATTAAAGACAACTTCTTAGTCATTCAACCTAAACTTGAGTTGACCCAACTTTATATCCACTAGTGCTCACCCAGTGGTTAGGAAGGGTCTTCCTAAGATAATTGAAACGTCGAAGTCAACTTCACAATCAAGTATCACAAAGTGTGAGGAGAATATGAAATTCTCAACTTGAACTAACACATCATAGAGTATCCCTACATGTTTTTTCACAGTCCAATCTGCCATTAAAACCTATATTATAGTCGACGTGGGGGCTCCCAAGCCAAATTGCTTGAACACTACAAGAGGCATTAAGTTGATGTTGGCTCCTAAGTAGCATAACTTCTTTGAAATGTTAAAGACTCTGATAGTGCAAGGCATGGTGGATGCTCTAGGTTCGTCCTTCTTTTGGACCAAGGACCTTGTAGCAATAGCTCAACAATGGTGAAGTTCCTGAGTGAGATCTTGCTCAAAGAACTCGTCTTAGTCACAAGATCCTTCATGAACTTAGCAAACCCGGGCATTTTCTTCAATTTATCGATAAGAGGGAGATTGATAGATAGTTGCTTCAATATAGAGATGAACTTTTAAAACTTCCTCTCATCTTTCTTCTTCTCAAATCTTTGAGGGAAATATAGTGGAGGCCTAGGTATGGGTTTCAATTTCCTAGGTGTCACCACTTCATTGCTCACCCCATCCTTGGCATTTACATCCTAGTCTCTGCATCCTTGCTTTTCACCATCTCCTTATGAGTCACATCATTATCTATCGACATTGGTGGGTTGATCGTGTGCTTACCATCTCAAGTACTCACTTTCATGCACTGTCCATCATTTTTTGGATTCTGCACTGTATTGCTTGGCAATGTATTTTTTTACACTGATTTAGCTATGTCGACATCTGGCCAAATTACTGCTCAAATTGCTTTATAGCCACAGAGTGAGACTCAATCTTTTGATTAACACCTGAAAATTTAGCTTTCATCCCCTTCAAGGTCTCATCTTATGTGTCAACCTTCTTTAATAACTTTTCAAACATCTCCTTAATGCATGAAATTTTAGCTTTCATCCCCTTCAAGGTCTCATCTTATGCGTCAACCTTCTTTAATAACTTTTCAAACATCTCCTTAATGCATGAACTCCCCACCTCAGAATCATGATTGTGTAGTGGCACATATGGACCATTTCTATACCCATCTCTGTGACCCCAATCAGTATCTCTATCTTGTCCCTAATTTTGTCATAATAACCATCTCAGTCGTTGTCCCTATATGTATTGTCCCTATTATAGTTCCAACCATTTCTCCCTTGACCTTGGAATCAGTAGTCCTCATTGGATCCTTGGGCATTGGTTTGAAAACCCCCCATCTGGTCATTCACAAAGCAAGTGTCCTCCTTATAAATGGCTCTTCATAAATGGGTGCATGTGGTGGCTGAAGACTAACTGCATTCACTCATTCTTAAATTTGCTTCATCAACAACCCCACATTAGTACTAATCCAAGCTAACTCTTGCATAATATCTTTATTGATCTTTCCCTACTCCCAATTTGTACTAACTAAGAAAGAGCTCTTAGTCATCAATTTGTCCTTCATGCCCCATGCATTGTTAGTCTGCGCTACCTTCTCCAGTCATTCGATTACCATAAAAAATTGC
The DNA here is from genome assembly GCA_038996855.1 of Solanum aculeatissimum. Classification (NCBI taxonomy): domain Eukaryota; kingdom Viridiplantae; phylum Streptophyta; class Magnoliopsida; order Solanales; family Solanaceae; genus Solanum; species Solanum aculeatissimum. The sequence continues at coordinate 17,288 of JBCEWC010004135.1, read as the reverse complement.
AATCCAAGAATGAACATCCCATTGTGGTGTGAGACACTACTTTGTAATTATCATCCAATGCCCGATAAAAGATCTCCACTAGGGAATTATCAATAATATTGTAGTCTGGAATACTTCTCAAACACTTTATGAACCACTCCCATGTAGTACTAATCAAATTACCTAGTAATTGCTCGAAGTTATTTATCTGATCCTTCAACTTCAACTTCTTTGAATTGGGAAAATAACTCTCTAAAAAAGGCTTTTTACATTTCTGCCCAGGTAGTGATAGAACCATATGGAAATTCAACTAACCATACTATCGCTTCACCTATGAGAGATAACAAGATTACACGGAACCTAATGACATCCATGGATAAATTTTAATTTCCCATCATGCTCTTATAAACAAAAATGACTTTGTGTAGATGGTTATATATTTTGATAGTAAGCCCATGAACAACACTCTATCTTGCAACACCTGAAGAAACCCACTCAATACGACAAATTTTGTATCTTCTAGTAAAGGAGGTAACACAATAGCTCCAGTGATATCTAGTGCCATAGGGACAAGTCCATATTGATTCTACCTATTAGGATATGCTTGTTGGCCCTGTGATAGTAGATTCACATCCTCAATTAATGGTAGGTCTTTTTCATTCTGATTGAGTGTAATATTTGCAGCATTATTTATGTTATCCTAGTCATTCTTCGGAATTCTCTCTAGAGATCTGGATCAAATAGAGTCAAGGGGATACCTCGACTATGAGTATTAGGCATACACTACATCTTTATGCAGAAAGAAAAACTAAAACAAGTAAAATAACAAAAAATAAGGATTAACTCACAAATCACCTTTTAAACCAATCTAAAAGTCATATTCCCCGATAACGGTGCCAAAATTTGATCACGACCAAACTACACCTCCCAATTAAGGTATAAGTCGTTGTTGTTAAAATATAGAACCTAACAATGGTTAGGATCAATCCCACGAGGAATAAGGTCTAGATTTGGAGTAATTAAAATAATTAGGATGAATTAATCAACTTACTTCCCGAAAGAGAAGTTTCAATAAAAAACAATAATCAAACCTAAACTAGCATCAAATAGTCAAGTGCAAGTGTTGCGAATTCAGTGAGAGAAGTAACTAGGGTGTTGTGTTCCCCATGCATTCCTAACTCAGTGTAACCAAATAATCGTAAACTTTTCTAGTGTGTAGCATGCAAAATTGTTAAGTTATGTTCACCTAGAACTTTGATCTAGGCACTAGACAAATTTCACCAGGTGACTTGATGCATCTATAGGTGTTGCATTACTAAACCTTACCTTGTCCCGGTACAACCATCCCTTGATCCATCCAGGTTGAATAGATGAGAGTAATCACATCGAATCTTGTTATTTTATCCCCTTCCAATTTATTACCACCTTGATTAAATAAGTAAGAATTAGATAAGTTCTAACATTTGTAATTGTTAAAAAGCATTTCTAGCGAAGAGATATATGATACATGCATGAATACGTTTTGAGGATTACAAATTATCTAATTTTTTCTTTGTTAGTTCTTTATGGTTTCCACAACTCTAGTTGTGAATTTAACTACTCATGTTTGTTGTAGATGAAAGAATCATGTTATGAAATTGCATAATTAAATTGGTACAATGAAAATTCACAATGTTATAACTCAAACGTAAAGTCAAAAGTACTCCAAAAGAAATCTCCAAAAACAAAGTAATAATCTCAAGTATCAAGTTCTAGACGTTCTCACTGCTCTCTCTGTTAAAAAAAATCAAAAAACCTATTTATAATAAAAGAAAACCAAATCCTAAATGAAATAGAAAAATTGGAATTGGGGCCTTAGACGAACATAGTTACGGGTCGTAGTTGCACTCACGGCCCGTGGCTTGACTTTGTTGACTGCAAACCTCAAAAACTATCTTTAACTTATGAAACCTTTCCTACAGACCATGGTTTGACTTATGACATATGGAAGGCTTCTATTGATAACTCTTCGGTACATACGCAAAATCTCTTATCCTCAAGGTACAAACTGATGTAAAGGAGGTCAAATAGTTTATGACTAGTCTGGTAATATGTCACTTCAACTTATAAAAATCAACCCTTCCCTGGATGACTCCTATGAAACCCATCTATGGCTCGTGGAACCAACCATGACCCGTAGAAGGTCTCATGAAATCTCAAAATTTTTAAGTCAATACAACTTAGCCCAAAGACTTCTCGACTCCTGTAATACTGCAAAATCAACAGAAAAACATATCAAATATACTTACATCGCTTCGAAAATACACTAAACACTAAGTTTAGAGCATCCAAAGTTCCATTTATACGTTTCATATCAGAAGGAGAGTCTGCGTTTAAGGAGGCTATGTTCTTTACGCTCCACATTTGCGGAGGATTATTGGAATTTAAAGCTCAACGTTCGCAGATACCTTTTCAAATTTATAGAGAACAAAGTCATCCCTTAACAATTCTAGTTTTAAAAGTTGCATTTTAACTTATTTCCACCATATTGAATATTTCAAGCTTCATTTTAGATAGAAACTTAAAGTTTTTTTAGGCAAATCAATTGGGTAACTATTCTTCAGCCCATTTCATTGATTTTATTTGATTCTTATACTTGTGCCTTTATTATGGAAATTGTACATGATTTGATGTTGATCTTAAGGTTTTGACGAGGTTGATAGTATATTGTGAATACTTGTGTACTTGAGAATTATTTGGTTTCTATTGTTGAAATATATGATACATATGTACATTTGGCATATTCTATTTCTATGAACATTACTTTTGTGAAATTATTATGTTCTTGCTAGATGTTCCATTGATGATGAAAAGCCAAAAGGAAATGGTTTTGGATATAGAAATAAAAGTAAAGAAAGAAAAGAAAAGAAAATCCAAAGGAAACGGCTCCGACTAGAGAAAAAGAAAATAAAGAAAAGAAATGAAAAGCTGAAGGGAAATGATTCCGGCTAGATATGAAAGTAAATGCTTAAGGGAAATTTTTCCGCCTAGATATGAAATTAAATGCCAAAGAGAAATGGTTCCGCTGATAACATGGTCTATGTATTGCCCTCATGGGTTTTGTTCTAACAAGATCAATGGATGAGTATCATAGGACAGACATGCATCATGATTCTTTGACATTACATCGTATTAGTCACATGTCATGGCATCCACTTCATCTCATATCACTCCTTACTTGATATTTTTATGTGCTTGGCTTTGAGACTAGATATCTATTTTACCATTTTGATTTATGTATCAATTGTACATTTTGAGAGGTGATTCTATTTGATGAGTTTTTATTCATACTCTGGGATTGCTTATATTGAGTACATTATTTGTATTTGTGCTAGGACTTTTTTGAGTGAGGGTTCATAGTTCGGTGGTATGTGGTTGGGAGTTAAGGAGTTGTGTTTTTCATTTCTTTATTTTAGTTAGCTTCCATTTGTTGAATACCCTATTATTTGGTGCTCACCCCTTGCTACATTTTTTTGCAGATTGTGAGCCAGTTCCTCCTTGTTAGTTTTCTAACATACAGGATCGAACTTTGGATCTATCGAGAGGTAGTTGTTTGTCCTTTCAACAACCTTTCAAAGATTTTACCTTTATGTTTTATTCTATTCGAGGACTAGACATTGAGACTTGTATTTCATTTTAGTATTCTATATTTATAGGCTTTTACATGTGGCACTAGTTCTGTGAAGTTTGTAATTTTTATTTCCTATCCCTATCTATCCTATTTAGACAGGTTATCTTCCATTTTATCATTATGGTGAGTTTTTTAGGGTTTGGGACTGCTCGCTATAGCGGGTTAGGTGAGTGCCATCACACCCAATTTTTAGTTCGTGACAATTTGGTATCAAAGCCTCTGGTTCATAGGTCTTACATGTCTACAAACCCAGTCGAATAAAGTTGATAGATTGGTGCAGAGGCGTTCGTTACTTATTCTTGAGAAGCTGCAGAGACTATGAGGAAATTCTCTTTTACTTAATTCTAATCAATTTGTGTGTAGGTTTTGTTTAAGTGTTGAGTGGTTGTGTGTCCTTTTGACAGATAGCGAGGACTAGAGCTACTATTGCTACAGGATGAGGGAAGGCAACCTTTGATATTACTATTGAGGCCCTGGTTAGGGGTAGGGGTCATGCTAGAGTATGAGCTAGAGGTCGGGGTTGAGGAGCCGCACCGTCGAGAGACTATGAGTGAGGTATCTCTCTCGAGCCAACCATAGATCCTAGACTAGAGCAGGTTCCTCATGAGTTTTCTGTAACACCACTACTCCAGGATACTTTGTTGAGAGTTCTTCGTGTGCTTAAAACTTTGGAGTACCTAGGTAGCCCCTCTGATACACATGGTACTTCATAGACTCGGGTTAGGGTATAACACCAGGATGAGAAGCAGGCCCCAAAGGCACAATTTCAGGTGGAGAAGCCAATAGCAGCACCTGTTATTGAGATTCCACCAGGAGATGACTTTGCTGATGAAGAGCAACACAAATATGAGAGGTTTAGGAAGTTGGACTCATTTTATTTTCAAGGTGGGAAGACAAAAGATGCACATGAGTTTTTGGTGACTTTCTGAGAGTTTCTTGAGACCGTGGGGTTGGTCGAGACCCATGGTGTATGATATATTTCCCTCCATCTCTATGGGCCAGCCAGGGAATGATGGAGGAACTACTTGGGATTGTTTTCAGTTGGGACCACTTTGGTGAGTTGGGAGACATTTTCTAGTGCCTTCTACGATTAGTTTGTTCCATGGAGTTTTTGAGAGGGGATCCATCTGAGGTTTGAGAGTTTGAGACAATGCACTATGAACATTTCTGAGTATGAAGTTTACTTTTTTCAGTTGGCCCATCATGCTACAACTATTATTCCTACCAAGGCAGAGAGAGTTTGCCGATTTGTGAGAGGGATGATTTATTCTATCACGCAGTCCGTATTTAAGGTAGCTAGAGATGAAGCTTCTTTTCAGTCAGTTGTTGGCTCCACCAAGGAGGTAGAGTTGATGCAGAGAGAGAAGTTCGGGGACCCCAAAAAGGTATGTATATCGGGACAGTATTTAGATACCTCATCAAGAGGCAGAGGTATGACTAGATAAATGAGGTTCATTTTAGCATCGCAAGGTCCATGCAGCCTTGCCAGCTTCTGATGAAGGATGAGGTCCTCGTGATTCATACAGTTTGGGTTAAGGTCTATCTGGTTCCCAACAGAGGCCTACAGGCTGGGGAGGCTACAACATCTCTCCTATTCCTACACAGTAGTGATCTACGCTAGATTTTTCTATGCATGTGAATCTTTTGATCATATAATTTAATAGTGTCCTACACAGTCTTATTTTTGGCCTTACCATTCTTACTCTACGACACCAGTTAGAGATTTGACACCACCAACCAGAGGTTTACCCCCCTAGGCTAAGGGTCGTGCTTGAGATTAGACTGATAAAGGTGGACATACTAGTGGTAGTGGGGCAGGTGATATTTCTACCAATTCTTATGGTAGAGGGGCAGCTTCTACCAGTGAAGGTTGAGGAGGCCATTGTTATGCTTTTCCAAGCAGACACTAGGCTGAGGTCTCTAATATTATGATTACAGGTATTGTTATTGTTTGCTATTACCTTGCATTTGTGTTATTTGACCCCGAATCCACTTATTCTTATATGTCTACATACTTTTCCCTTTGTTTTGACTTGTCATGCGATACTATGTCCGTGCATGTTTATGTTTCAACCCGAATAGGTGAGCCCTTAGTAATGGATTGGGTGTATCAATCCTTTCTTATGATGTTATAAGACTATAAAATTTGGGTTGATATGATTATTATTGATTTGATTGATTTTTATATCATATTGGGGATGCATTGGCTTTCTCCTCATTGGGTTATTCTTAATTGCTATGCTAAGACTATGAATTTTTCTATTCAGGGTAGATCAGGTATTATATAGTAGGGTTCGAGTTGGTCTTATCCTAACTAAGTCATATCTTATATTCGTCTACAGAAATTAGTAGAGTAGGGTTGTTTTGTGTTCTTGGTCTTTATTCATGATACCAGTATTGAGCTATCATCGATGGAGTCTATTCCTATTATTTGAGAGTTTGTTGATGTGTTTCCTTCAACCTTTCCTGGAGTCTCTCATGATAGGGACATTGACTTTTCCATTGATTTTGAGTCGGGCAATAAGCCCATTTTTATTCCTCCCTATCGTATTGCTTCAATTAAGTTGAAGGAGCTGAAGGAGCAACTCTAAGATCTCTTAAGTAAGGGGTTCATACGCCTTAGTATGTCTCCATGAGGTACCTCTATTTTGTATGTGAATAAGAATGATAACTCTATGAGGATGAGTATTGATTATAGACAGACGAACAAAATGACAGTTAAGAACAAGTATCCCCTCCCTAGGATGGGTTATTTATTCGACCAGTTTGGAGGTGCAACTGTGTTTTCCAAATTGAATTGACATCTGGATATCATCAGGTGAGGATTAGGGCTTCTTTCATTCCTAAGACAACTTTTTGGATGAGATATGGGCACAATGATTTCCTTGTGATGTCCTTTGGGCTGACCAATGCCCCAACCCCATTTATGGAGTTAATGAATGGTGTATTTAGTCCATATTTGGATTCTTTCATTATAGTTTTCATCGATGATATATTGGTTTACTCTAAGATCAAAGAGGATCATAACAACACTTGAGGATTGTACTTCAGTGCTTGGAGAGGAGAGGTTATATGTCAAGTTCTCCATCTGAGTTCTAGGTAAGTTTGGTAGCATTCCTGGGTCATATTGTGTCTAGAGAGGGAATTCAGGTTGATCCACTAAAGATTGAGATAGTTCAGGGATGGACTAGACCTACTTCAGCCATTGAGATTCACACTTTTGCGAACCTAGCTAGTAATTACAAGTGCTTTATTTAGGGCTTTTCTTCTATAGCAGCCCCTTTGACCACTCACTCAAAATAATTCTCCATTCTTGTGTCAAATAAGTGTGAGGAGAGACTCCAAAAGATCAAATATTTGTTGACTACATTTCCTATTTTGACATTGCCAGAGGAGGGTGTTGACTTTACAGTCTATTGTGATGCATGTGAGGTTGGTTTTGGTGGAGTCTTGATTCAAAAAGGGAAGGTGATAGCTTATGATTCTAGATAGTTGAAGGCTCATGAGAAGTATTATCCCACCCATGACTTAGAGTTGGCAGTGGTTGTGTTTATATGAAGCTATGGAGACACTATCATTATGGGGTTTATTATGACATCTTCACCAATCATCGTAGTCTACAGTACTTATTCAATCAGAAGGATTTGAACTTGAGTCAGAGGGGGTGGGTTGAGCTTCTAAAGTATTATGATGTGACTATCTTATATAACGTGAGTAAATCTAATGTGGTGGATGAATCTTATAGTATGGAGATTTTTGTGGCTATTCAGGTGGAGGAGAGGCCTTTGGCTAAGGATGTTCAGAGGCTAGCCAATGGGTTAGTGAGATTGCAGATTTCTGAGCATAGAGGTGTACTTGCTTGTATTGAGGCTCATTCTTCATTGTTGGATAAGATTAGGAGCCGCTAGTTTGAGGATGAGGGGCTATGTCAGATTCATGAAGAGGTGGTCAGAGGGGAGGCGAAGGAAGCCAAGCTTGACTCTGAGAGTGTATTGAGAATTAGGGATAGGATTTATGTGCCTAAAGTAGGTGATATGATCAGATTGATCCTTAAGGAGGCTCATTTCATTCATCCAGGGAAAACGAAGATGTACCATGATTTGAGTGAGCATTACTAGTGGTACGACGTGAAGAGAGACATATCAAAGTTTGTAGCCAGGTGCTTAACATGCTAGTAGGTCAAGTATGAGAACTTGAGGCAATGTAAAGAGCTTTAGTGTAACGACCAGAAAATTTTCAAGCTTTGTAATGGTTTGTCAAGGTTTATTTTGAACCTGTTTTTGTTTTGGCTAGTGACCATCATGGGTCTTACTTAGGTGGCCATGTTCAAAGGAATCACATTGGTTGGGTTTTGCATGAGGTCATGTGGCAGGGCTGACTTTGAATGGCCATATCTCTTCGTACAGGATGAATTGTGTGGGACACGACCTATCAAAGTGAATCCCTCTGAGTTATCTTTGCAATGCAATTAGTCTCACTTAATTTGGAGTTCGGATGTAGAAGTTATAGCTTTTGCAAGGGGACTGTGTCACGCCCCAAAAGAAGGGGAGGCATGACTGGCACTCGATACCATCATTGGCCGAGTAAGACACTTAACACACTAGTTAACCAAACTAGGCGACAAAAGATCGGGCAGGATAACATCTGAAAAACCAAGTCTAGACCATTTAGGTCATGACCTGCTTAATAGTAAACCAAGCACATAAAGATAGATAAGCCAAAATGATAAAGTACTGACTACCCGACAAGGCTGCCACAACAGAGGTACTTTCACACACTATATATATATACATACCAATCCCATGACTGGAGACTAAAAGGTACCAAAAAAAAACCAAAATAACATGTCCACAATAGCCTCTAAGAGTGTCACTAACATTACCAAGACAGCCCCGACTATACCCAATTGTACAACAAAAAGTAAGCATCCTGTGAAAGCTCCAGAAAGAGGTGGAGCTTACCAACTCACAGCTGAACCAGGCTCCTAGTGGAGGGTCGGTCAGAGTCCCTACCTGAACCTGCATGCACGAAATAAAATACAGTATCCCCAAGCAATGGGACGTCAATATTAATAAACATGTACTGGTATGTAAGGCAGAAAGTAAAACCATAGACAATTGTACTAAAAAGGGTAATAGAAATACTACCTGTGACCACAACTCAAGTAACCTTAATGACTAACACTCAACTTTCTAGTGATCAAATATGCATAATATGCTCGAGAAATCGCATGTCGTGAATACATATATATAGATGCAAATGCATGACATACCCAACCAAATGCTAGAAATGGTGGTCCTTTTTGGGTGCTAGGCGGCATCATATTTTCCAACCTGTGGCCATTCGTATCATATACATATATATAGTCAGTTGGGAAAATAGGCCACATACCTCCGATTATAGCTCGAAGTCCATGCATAACGTACAATGTATGATATGAATGCACATCATAGGCCATAACATAAATTCAACCAATCTTGGCTCATCAGTACACTTATCCTCATAATATCATAATCATCGTCGTAATATATACATATAGCCCATGGGATCTTACATGTCGTTCAAATAAGTTTGACAACTTAACTCAATATTTAAAATGAGGCCTTAATTCTAAAAATGTTCATAAAGGTGCTTCACATAATGCTTACACTTGGTTCCATGTCAATTAGAAAAAAAAGTACTTAAAAGAATCAAATGCTTTAGTAGTTTAAATAGGAGCATTATACTGGAGATTATTGGAAATCAACGTGCTACTTTCTTGGTGCTTCAATTATGGATTTAGTATGGAAGAAGGACATATCTGGGATACTACATTTCCCTCGTAACTTATCTTTATTTTTAGTGACACCACACCAGAAAGTTCAACTCCTCAACATAAGGATAAGTAGTCAAGAAAAATTGATAAATTGATATGTAAATGTTGAATGACCAGTTTGAGTGAATGAATGGAATGCCAACCTAATATCGTAATGAAGATAATTTAGCTACGAACCCTTTACAAAAGTCCTTTCTAGCAACAGACTAGCAAAATATCGCATTTGACATTTTAGGAATTTCCTGGATTTTGTGCTAAAAGAAAGAACGTGACTTAGCCTTAACATACCTTTCCAATGGACGTCCGAATGTATGAAGTTCCTTCACAAAAGTTATTATGGACGTCCTAAGCTTCGCAATGACTATATATACATAGCTTAAAAATACCTACCAACAGTCCATAGATTGGCATTAATGACCAGACTTTTCCTATAATATTTACGCGAGAAACGTCCGTAGAACTTCTTAAAAATAGTCGTACAAGAGCCCAAAAATGATTAGCTAAACAATCAGCTGCAAACACACAACGACCAGCTAGAACACCACTTTTACAGTCTAAAAACAGCCCCCAAACACAGCTAATAAGAGCGGAAAATAATTGCAAAGCGTAAGGCACACATTTCTAGGCACGCAGGCGAATTTTAACGGTAAAAATATGAAGAACTTACCGAAATTGATTATGGAGCTGGTGGGAGCTTTCTCTTAAGTTTATTAACTGTTTGGGATGAAAATAGGTCTTTTTCCAGCTTCAAAACATCAATTTAGCCGACATCTATGTGCGTTTGACCCGACTCGGTCCATGACATGGTTCTCTGCTCGAGTAGTCGCGGTAAAAGTATTATAACTTTTTATTATGAAGTCGTATTGAAACCCGGTTTTATGCATTGAAAACTAGACTCGTAGTCCTTCAATTTGATAACTCATGCACCTTCTAACTCTTTATATTTTGGTAGATATGGTCTGATATATTTGACCCAAATTTAAGAAGGATTTCTTAAAGAAGCTTACGGTAACTTTGGCCAACCATTATCATGCAATTTCCTTGACTCCGAAACTTAACATATGAACTTTGAGATATTTAAATACCCCTTAATAATCCATTATTATCAAAATATGCACTCTAAGTCCTATCTGAGAGGTGAAACTGAATTTAACCCTTTTGAAAAGGGCAAAGTGTTACTCGAGCTATTTCTTTAATCCCGAATGTATATTTAGGGGATTCCTTGGACTTAAAACTTTTAAGTTTTTGATATTGACACTAATTTTAAGCCTTATTATCCTTAGGTTCTATCCAAAATCATATATTCCTTACATAACATGCCACACTATGTATGTTATGGAGGACGTGAAACACGGGGTCTCACAGTGTCCCCCCTTAAAACATTCCTCTGTGAATGTGTCAAAACAGCCCCTAGGTTGCATTACTATCTACCAAAATATTTTTTTTAGGATACACTTGTTATCCTCCAACCAATGATACCTCCAAATCATTTAAAATTTAAGTTACTGTAAAATGATGGCTGCCAATTTTGAAATATGACTCACCTTAAAATGTAAATAGTTGGGGGTGCTTCTTCATCATCTCTTCTTCAGCTTCCCAAGTTATTTCCTCAATATCGTCGTTCCGCCTCAACACTTTCACGAAGGCCACTTCTTTATTCCGAAGCTTCTTTACTTATCGATCTAAAATAGCCACTTGTACTTCTTCATAAGACAAGTCTTCAGAAATACTTCCGCAACATAGATACATGAAACACCGGATGGACTGCCCCCAATTCTGAAGGAAAATCAAGTTCGTATACCACCTTGCTAATTTTTTGAATAATCTTATACGGCCTAACATACCTAAGACTAAGCTTCCTTTTATTTCCAAATCGCATGATACCCTTCATAGGTGATACTTTCAAGAAAACCCAATCTTCTACACCAAACTCTAAGTCTCGTCGTCGAACATTTGTATAACACTTCTGTCGACTCTGGGCTGTTTGTAGTCGATCTCTAATAATTTTCACTTTTTCCATCACTTGCTGAACTAGATTAGGGCCCAACACCTTTGCTTCCCTAACCTCAAACCAACCGATCGGTGACCTATATCTTCGCCCATATAGTGCTTCATAAGGAGCCATTGTAATACTAGCTTGGAAGCTATTATTATAAGCGAACTCGATAAGAGGTAAATGATCATCCCAGCTTCCTTTAAAGTCCAAAACGTAGGCATGTAACATATCCTCAATGGTCTGAATGGTACGTTTTGTCTGTCTATCAGTTTGTGGATGAAAAGCAGTGCTAAGATTTACTTAAGTGCCCAGACCCTTCTGAAAAGACTTCCAAAAATATGCCATAAATTGAGCCCCTCGATCAGAGATAATAGATAATGAAACTCCAAAAAGGTGAACAATCTCTCAAATGTAAAGCCAAGCATAATCCTCCGCTGATTAGGTCATCCTTACTGGCAAGAAATGAGAAGATTTTGTTAATCTATCAATCATTACCCAAATAGAATCATACCTACATGGAGTACGAGGCAAACCAATGATGAAGTATATATTTATCATGTCCCATTTCCATATAGGAACCTCAATATACTGAGGTAGGCCTCCAAGTCTCTAATGTTCTACTTTACCTTGCTGGCAATTGGGACATTAGGCTACTATCTCTACAATATCCTTTTTTATGTCATTCCACCAATAAACTTGTTGAAGGTCCCGATACATATTTGTTGCTCAAGGATGGACCGAATATCTGGAATAATGGGCCTCAACAAGAATCTTGGCACGAAGTCCTCCGATGTTTGGCACACATAAGCGGCCCTGGTACCTAAGGACTCCATCTTCAGTTAGCTCAAATGAAGAATGTTGTTGTTGTGGAATACCTTCCCTCAGTGTCATAAGCTTAGGATCCTCGTGTTGTCGCTCTTTTACTTCAGTAACAAAGGAAGATTCTGTTATATTTTGAACAAGTACACCTCCATCCCCCGCATCTAACAATCGTACCTGCAAACTAGCTAGCTAACATAGATCTTTTGTCATTTCAACCTTACTAGCTTCAACATGGCTTAGACTTCCCATGGACTTCTGGCTAAGTGCATCAGCAACAACATTAGCTTTGCAAGGATGGTACAAAATGTCAACATCATAATCTTTTAGTAGTTATAGCCACCTCCTTTTGCATAGGTTCAGCTCCTTCTGCTTAAATAAATATTGGATGCTATGGTGGTCGATAAAGACATCAATATAAACCCCGTATAGATAATGCCACCAAATCTTTAAGGCAAAAACAACTGTGGCAAGCTCAAGATCATAGGTAGGATAGTTTTGTTCATGTTTTTTCAATTTTTTAGAAGCATGTGCGATAACCCTACCATGCTACATAAAAACACAACCTAGGCCAATTCTCGAGGCATCACAATATACAACGTAACCTTTGGTTCCATCCGAAAGAGCTAAGAAAGGTGCAGTAGTAAGCCTTTTCTTTAGTACTTGAAAACTCTTTTCACATGCTTCAGGCCATTGAAACTTAGTTGATTTATGCGTTAACCTTATTAGTGGTGTAGAGATAGAGGAGAATCCCTCAACAAACCTTCTATAATATCCTGCCAAGCCCAAAAGGCTACGGACCTCTATTGGATTCAAAAGTCTTGGCCAGGCCATTACTGCTTCAATCTTCTGGCCATCAACCTTAATACTCTAACCTGTAATAATATGTCCAAGAAAAGCTACCGAAGTTAACCAAAATTCACATTTATAATATTTAGCATATAACATGTTAACCTGGAGAGTCTGTAATATAGCTCGCAAGTGGTCTGTATGCTCAGCTTCTGACTGTGAATATATCAAGATATTGTCAATAAACACGATTATAAATTCATCCAAGAATGGCTTAAAGACTCAAGTCATTAGATCCATAAAAGCAGTTGGGGCATTTGTAAGCCCAAAAGACATGACAAAGAACTCAAAATGTTCATACCTCATCCTAAATGTTGTCTTTGGAATATCATAATCCCTGACTCAGAACTGGTGGTACCCTAATCGCAAGTCTCTCTTTGAAAAGGATTTGGCGCCCTGCAACTGGTCAAACAAGTCATCAATCCATGGAAAAGGATACTTGTTCTTGATAGTGACCTTGTTTAGCTGTCTATAATTGATACACATCCGTAAGGACACATCTTTCTTTCGAACAAAAAGCACTGGAACACCCCATGGAGATGTACTTGGCCTAATAAAGCCTTTATCAAGTAAGTCCTTCAGTTGTTCCTTCAATTCCCTTAGCTCTGCAGGAGTCATTCTATAGGGAGGAATGGATATAGGTTGTGTATCGGGGAGCAAATCTATAGCAAAATCAATTTCTCTTACTGGGGGAATCCATGGAAGATCATTAGGGAATACCATTAGGAATTCATTCACAATAGGGACTGACTGAAAGGTCACTAGGTCTTTATCAATATCCTTAGCATGAACTAGATGGTACATACAACCTTTAGTGATCAGCTTCCGAGCCCTAAGGTATGAAATAAACTTACCCTTGGGCGAGGCAACATTACCTTTCCATTCAAGGATAGGCTCACTTGGAAAATGAAAGTGGACTAGCTTCACTCGACAATCCATATTAGCATAATAAGTTGCCAACCAATCCATACCCATAACGATATCAAAGTCTAGCCTAATCAATTCAATTAAATTAGAAGAGGTTGGATGTTTATTAATTAGTACCGTATAACCTCGATAGATGTGACTATCTATAATTGACTCGCCAACTGGAGTAGATACCTCAACTGACCTCGGCAATAATTTAAGTCTCATATCAAGCTTACCCGTAATAAATGGAGTAATATATGAAAATGTAGAGCCAGGATCTATTAATGGATAAAGAGCATGAGAATATATCATCAATATACTTGTGATAACATTTGGAGATGCCTCTGAATCCTGCCAGACTATGAGTGCATAAAAGTGATTCTGGCCACTAGTAGAATCTAAATTGTCTCCTCTACCTCTACCCCTACCATGACCCTGATTAGGATGTGGACCTGTCGCAGAGCACATACTGAGGATGAAGAGGCTGCTCTGGATCCTAAAGGTTGAGCTGTTGTACCTCTACCTAACCCCGGACACTGGCTGATAAAATGTCATGTCTGCCCACAATAGTAACATACACCTGAACCATTTCTACACTGCCTAGTATGAAACTTGCGACATTTTGTACATGGAGGAGCAAGTTGTCTCATTTGTGCAGAATGTTCATGTCGACGATTGTCAGACTGGCCTGAACTCTGCCCTGGCCCTGACTAAATAGAATGGTCAAATTGCTGGACCTGCATCTGTGGTGGGAAACTACCTACTAACAGAGGTGGATATCAGTGAAATGGGGGCCTAAAGTTACTAGTTGCCTCCCTATAAGACCCCATAGTACGAGCTCTCTTATTCTGCTCCTTGTCTCTACGGGTATCTCCAATCTGACGAGAAAGGTCCTCCATAGTCTGAGCAAACGTTGTATGTAGTAAATGTCTACACCATCCTGTAAAGATGCTATCCTACAGTCTCTGATCAAATGATCCCCCAAACAATTCATATAACGATGAACATTGGCGCTCATGGTACGTACAATATCTGGTGCATATCTAGCCAAAGAATTGAATATAAGACTACACTCCCTTACACTCATATCCCCCTGCCGTAGACTAATAAACTTGTCAATACGAGCCTCTCGAACCTCCTGTGGCAAGTAATGGGCTAAAAATACCTCAGAGAAGTCCTCCCACTCTATTGGCAAAGCACCCAACCCTCTGGATCTCTCCCATGCCTCATACCACAATATGGCGATATCACGTAATCGAAAAGAAGCTAACTCAATAGCCTCAGTAATGGAGACATACATCACCCTTAGTACTCTATACATATGGTCTATAAAGTCCTGTGGATCCTTAGTGGGACTGGATCCTGTAAATACTAGAGGGGCCAAATGAAGGAACTCTCGTACCTTTGAGCTTTCTATTTGATCCCATCTGGCGTCTGCTCTTGCCTCTAGTTGTCTCTCATGAATAGAAACTATCCTCGTCAATAGTTGAACAACCTCCCTCATCCCCTGCTCCTCAGTCTCTGGTGGGGCGGGGCTACTGGATCTCCTTAGGCCTCAACAGGTGTTGGTGAATTCGGTATTATGGATACTAGAGACTCCCTGTGTGCCTCAATAGAAAATATGACCGCCTGACCTAGAAAGGAACGAATAGTACCTTCTCTTAAATCCATACCTACCTCACGTTGTACCATCTCTTTAGCGTGGGTAGCCTGTTAAATAAAACCAACCAGAAAGCATGATTTAGATTTCATATGTTCCTATAACTTTGCTCTATAGCACAATCTATTAAGTGAAAGAGTTGTAACCATCCCTAAATACCTCGTAGCCTCCTGATTATAAGTGTGATGCATAACACACCCATAAGAAAGACTCTACTAGACATGGCATTGTAGACTCCCTGGGATACGACCTACTCTGATACCATATTTTTCACGCCCAACAAGAAGGGGAGGCATGACTGGCACTAGATACCGTCATTGGCCGAGTAAGACATTGAACACACTAGTTAACCAAACTAGGGGACAAAAGATTGGGCAGCATAATGTCTAAAAAACAAAGCCTGGACCATTTGGGTCATGACCTGCTTAATAGTAAACCAAGCACATCAAGATAGATAAGCCAAAATGATAAAGTACTGGTTAGCCGACAAGGCCGCCACAATAGAGGTACAATCACATACTATATATGTCACGACCCAGATAGGGGACCTGGATATGGCATGGCGAAAAAGAACCCGAAGACCCTCGATCAAGCCATCATAGCAGCATTACACTCATCATCAGTTCAGGAATGCGGAAGCTAAACACATAGCAAGTAAGTTCTAAGGAATTGGGAACTTGGGACTCAAGCTATGGGGACAATATCGAGGGTGGGACAAGCATGCATACACTTAGCACATAGTCATTCACAATACTCAACATTCAAGTCAATACCATAAAAAGAGGACATGAGTCATAAATCAAGTGAAATAGCATCATATTACATAGCCAAATATCCAACATACAAGCCAAATGTACAAGAGTATAGATTTGTCCAACAATACCTCTACATAGATGAGCGGGGCCTCGACAAGTTTGAGGCTCACCCTCAAGACATAGGAAGTAAATACATAAACTAAAGTGGTAGATACATGGTGGCTATTGCCCTTGAACAAGAGGGATCAGCACTAGCAAGTCTTCAACAAGATATCAAGCGTCGTCCGGTAGAATGTAATAATTACCCTCGGTTCCTACATGATTAGAACATGTAGACAAAAATATGGGTTAGCACAATTAAGCACTAAGTATGTGGGCATGCAATTCATATGAAGAGTATAGTATGACCAAGCAACATGCCAAGGGGACAAGTATACTAAAGGAATGCACGTAGACAAAGAGTAGTATAAAAATATGCTATGCCATGATACATGAAATGCAATCCTTTGTTCATATATAGTGGGGATGTAACCTCAACCGACAACATGACTGACCCGAACGAGCCACTATTCAGATCCGATCTATGTGCCAGGTAGAACCCAAGACACCCTTAAACAAGGGATAGCATGACATGAAATCCCTATCCGGGGATTTATATACCTATGGTTGCACATGGTTTGATGGAATAGGCGGGGCCTTGAAGATACCCCATTTTTCCACCTACTCCCTCAGTGCTAAATCACATCCCATGAGAATACATACATATATATATACATGCAACATTTAAAATAAGAGACTAACATTCTTTCAAAATCATGCATCATTAGTCATGTCAA
>JBCEWC010004134.1:0-28140 GCA_038996855.1 Solanum aculeatissimum | reverse complement strand
CTTCGGGTCCTCCTTCGCCATGTCACATCTAGGTCCCCTATCCGGGTCGTGACAACAACACACAGAGCATATCACGGACCGTGAAGCCTAACACGAGTCATGTACTAAGTCGTGGAGCTGATGCCAGCTAGGACAATGGTCGTTGAAGCAATGGGAAAAATACTCAAGTGCAGGACCACATGGGGTAACACGGTCTGTGAGGCATGAAATAGACTGTTATCCCTACCATTAGCCTACACTTGGCACTTGGGAACCATAGGAAGCGGCGAACGATATAAGGAAAGGCCCACGGTAACTCACACGGACCATGGGAGTGTACACGGGTCGTGAAGCTTGTCGTCTACATGACGTGGAGTGCCATAAAAAATAGGGAGAACCATGTAAAGTTGAAGCACACAGGATCTACCACGGGTCGTGAAGATGTCCGTGAAGAGGAGTCCAAGGTGATAGTGAAAATGTAAAGGAAAGGGCCATAGACCGTGTGACGGTCCATGAAGTGTCACACGGGCGTGTAGTTGCCATCAACCATGTCGAAGATTATTTTTCTATTTCAATTCGGATTACGTTTTATTTTATATATATATATATATATATACTTTTTTATTCTATTTTTTATTATTATTGACTACTAGAGAGAAAACTCAATGAGAGAACATAGATTTTGAGCAAAGTGTAGTAAATTTGTGGGTTTTCCATCGTTGGTTCACGATTGTAATCCATGAATTCATTGTTTCTTCAATTTTTAGTCTTTCCATGATTTCTTTATCTGTTTATAACATGATTTCATCAATTATGTTGGGCTAAACCCATAACTAGGTTGTGGGAACCATGAAAACCTGTTAAGATAGGTAAATTTAGGGTAAAATTCTAGATTGATTATTGTATTCATCATAGTATTCTTTAATTAAATTTATTCCTTAATGAGTCGACATATTAGAGTATGCCCATATTCATTACATGCCTAAAAGGGATGTATGATTAGGAAAAGAGTCCTACGATAGAATTCAGGGTTACTAACCTAGTCTAAGTTCTTGAGACCAGAAGGTGAGAGCATTCGAAGTTCATATTCAAGGGGCAACGAGTTTACGTTCTAAGACTAGAAGGTAATGAATGAAATTCTCCTAAGAAGGACCAAAAGTTGAATTAGCTATTAATCAACTTGTTTAACTCTGTGTACACAATCATGACCTGTATATTCCCTAAGTTTGACTATCGAGTGGGGTGTCATGGGGACCGCAATCCTAGCTTCGCAATAAATTATTAAAATCCAGTAGTTGTTGTTAGTTAGTCGCTAGAATATCTTTGCAAGTTAACTTTTAATCATAAAAATCCCTATTTATATTATGCACCTTTGTTTATGAAATAGGTATTATATCTGGAACTAAGTGCTAATAGATATATTCTAACGTATTCCCTTTGAGATCGACCCCAACTCTTGCTAGATTCTATATTTGATCAACGACCGCTTTACTCTTTATTTGGAGTGTAAGTTTGGGCCTATCATGGCTGATACAGAATTTGTGGAGTTAGTTGCTTACCAGCTTAAGGGGGTGGAAAGAGTATAGTTTGATCAATGGAAAAATAATAGGGGAGAAGGTGCACAACTCTTGAGTTGGGTTGTGTTTGAGGAGGCCTTCTTGGGCGATTTCTTCACGCGAGAACTGAGAGAAGCGAAGGTAAGGGAATTTCTTAACTTGAAGCAGGAGTCTATGAGTGTGCAAGAGTACAACCTTAAGTTCACTCAATTGTCTCGCTATGCTCTAGATATGGTAGCTGATATGAGAAGTAGGATGAGTTTGTTCGTGGCTGGGCTCTCTCGTATGACTAACAAGGTGGGCAAGGCAACTATGCTAATAAGTGACATGGATATAGCTAGACTGATAACCTATGTACAACAAGTTGAGGAGGAGAATCTGAAGAATATGGAGGAGTTTCGCAACAAGAGGGCTAAGAAATCAAGCCACGGACAGGCAAGAGTGGGGCTGGGAATGGGAACCGCCCTCCTTTTCAGTCAGGGCCATCTGGTCAAGCTCCATCATCTGCTAGTGCACCTTCACCAATGGTCAGACATGAATAGAGGTCCCAAAATTTTAGAGCTCAGGGTACTCTGTCACAAGATAGTGTAGATCAAGGACCTTCTTTCCATCTATTATGTGGAAAGTATGATAAGTTCCATCTCGGAAAGTGTCTTGTGGGTACTAATAGTTTCTTTAGGTGTGGATAGATGGGTCACTTCCTGAATGAGTGCCCGATGGAAAGGCGGAATTATGGAGTCCATAGGGCTTAGTCATCTTTGTCAGCACCAACTATAAAATAGCTCCTAAGGGTGTTACCTCAGGGATAGGTGGGGGAACAAACCATCTATATGTTATGGCCAACCACTAGGATCAAGAGAATGTTCCAGATATAGTCACTGGTATGCTCAAAGTCTTTACTCATATTGTTTGTGCATTACTAGACCCAGGTGCTACTCTATCTTTTGTGACTCCTTACATAGCTATGAAGTTTGAAATTAGTCCTGAGTGTCTTCTTGAGCCTTTCAATGTGTCCACTCCTGTGGGTGAGTCCATTCTAGCTCAAAGAGTCTATAGAGATTGTCTTGTCTCAGTCTACAATAAAGACACTTTAGTTGATCTAGTTGAGTTAGATATGTTCGACTTTGATATTCTTATGGGCATGGACTGACTTCATGTTTTTGATTGTAGAACCAGAGTTGTCAAGTTTCAGTTTCCAAATGAGTCAGTCTTAGAACGAAGGGGTAGTTCAGTTATGCCTAAGGGTCATTTCATCTCATACCTTAAGGCTAGAAAGTTAATCTCCAAGGGGTGTATTTACCACAAAGTCAGAGTTAGAGATTTTGGTGCTGAGACACCATCTCTCCAGTCTATTTCAGTTGGAAATGAGTTTCCTGATGATCTACCCAGAGTCCCTCCCGATAAGGAGATAGACTTTGGGATAGATATCCTTCTAGATACCTAGCCTATATCAATTCCGTCGTATAGAATGGCCCCAGCAGAATTAAAATAGATAAAAGAGCAGTTAAAGGATATTTTTGATAAGGGTTTCATTAGACCAAGTGTCTCCCCTTGGGGCGCTCCAGTCCTATTCGTGCGAAAGAAGGATGGTTCCCTTAGAATGTGCATAGACTACTGTCAGTTAAACAAGATCACTATAAAGAACAAGTATCTCCTTCCCAAAATTGATGACCTGTTTGACCAACTTCAGGGTGTCACTTGTTTCTCTAAAATATATCTCATATTCGGCTATTATCAGTTGAAAGTCAGAGATAGTGATATCCCAAAGACATCTTTAAGAAACCAATATGGGCACTATGAATTTTTGGTAATGTCGTTTGGTATGACTAATGCCCCCACAACTTTCATAGACCTTATGAATCGAGTATTAAAGCAGTACTGTCACGACCCGGAAGTAGGGCCTAGATCTGACATGACAAAGGAGAACCCGAAAGTCCTCGATCAAGCCATCATAGCATCATTACTCACATCATCGGTTCAGAAGCGCAGAAAATAAACACATAGCACATAATTCTAGGGAGAACGGGGATTTGGACTCAAGCTATAGGGATGTTGCCGGGAATGGGATGAACATGGATCACATAGCACATAACAAGTATTCCTAAGGGGCGGGTAAGGAGGACTCAAGCTATGGGGGCATACCTGGTTAGGAGACTTTCCACATAAGCACATTCCCAACATTCACAAGCTCAATATATAATCATAAGCGTAAATGGAACATCATTCTCATAACCAAATCTCAATAGCCATAATATCCCAAGGAAACATAATACAACGTGCAAGAGTTTAACATGTCCAATATAGCCTCTACATAAGATAGAGGGGGGCCTCGACATAATACGGGCTCACCCTCAAGTTAAAAGTAAAGAAAATAAAATGATACAAGGAAGATAGAAAGAAGCTATTGCCCTTGAACAAAAGGGCTCACCAGAAGCAAATAGCTTCAAGGATTATCACTCGTCGTTCGACGGAAGATAAAGGTCGTCACCGGTCCCTACATGGTTAGAACATGTAAACAAAGAGTATGGGTTAGCACAATAAAGCAGTAAGTATGCGGGCATGCAAATGCATATGCACATGAACCTATAAAAAATCTAGATGGTAAGGGCACATACATAGAAAGAGAATACAAGGAAGAATAGTATATCAATATGTCGTGATAACTATGATGCATGACATGCCATGATGCTTATAGTATAAAAGGGATGGAACCATAACCGACATCCAAACTCTGTGAACTACAACATGAACTTTCCTGATGAGGCTTCCCATCGGATCAGAGAAGATTACTTGCCAAAAGTAATCTACACCACACCTTACGGGCCTCCCATTTTGGTGTGATGGCCACCTTCCTTATGACTCGGTCATTTCGGAAGTATTTACATAACATAGCATATCTTATCATATCATATCATAGCATACCTTATGAGCCTCCCATTTTGGTAGCATACCTACGTTGGCACATAGTTTTGGGAAAGGAGTGGGACCATTTGGGATAGCCCACTTACTACTTCAATCCTTCTCGGTAGTAAGTCATCATCCCACAAGAATATGTATACATATACATGCTTTAAAATGGAAACTTGACACTTGAACATTAAATCAAGCAGACTTGGGCTTAAAAGCCAAATTCAGCTTCTCATGTATATTTAATAAGAGTCAAATACATTTCATGACCATGCTTCATTGGGCTAAAAAGCCAAATACACTTTCTTGTCAAACTTCATGCATAAGAGTAGCTCCTTACTTGTCATATCATATCATATTGGTGTAAACACCCATGTTGTTCAAAGAGCCATATCATAGACATTATGTGATCACATTCTTGTCATAGCCCATACTTGTACAAAATCATAGTCATAAACATGTTTGGGAATTAGCCCACATCATAACCTTCATGAAAACCCATGATCATGCATGCAAATACCATGAGTGACAATGAGAATAGCATGGGTACTAGAATTCATACTTTAAATTCAATTCAAGAATAATCCATAAGAAATTCAAGTTAAATCAACATTTAAATCATCATCAAAACACTACCCATGCACAGTTCAAGAGTAAAAGGACATGCACAATTTGACCTTCATAAATTCAAATGAAACTTCATAGAATCTAAGCTTAAATCAACTTTAAATCACCTAATTTCTAAAGTCCACAACTCAATTTAATTAAATATGTCAAAATTTATAGTACCCAACATTTAAGAAAGCTTAATTTCATAATTTAAAGAAATGATTTCTTGGGTCTTCATTGATTAAAGGGAATCCATGAATCAATCTCACATACCTAGAGATTAGCCAAGAAAATTGAATGAATTTTCAAGAAAGTTGATTTCCCCCAATTTCTGCATGCTTTCATCAATGAAGGTCAAGAGGATTGAGAGAATTTTGGTGAGGCTTAAGGAGTGATAGAAAGAGTTAGAGGGTATTAAGGTTTGATTTAGGGGTATTAGGAGACCTTAGAAAGGCTAAAAAGGGCATAGGATTAAACTAAATTATGATTTAACTATTAATGAAATGGAATAGAACACAGAAAATAGTAACTCACGAAAGTTGTCCAGGTGTCATCCAGAGGCTCATGCACCGTGAACCTGTCCGTGAGACCTCACCTGGTCTCGGCTTCGGCTCAAACTCTCGATGGACTTTCTGGATTAACACACGAGGGGCCTCATAGACCGTATATCTTCACACGGATTGTGTACTGGTCCCTGGAGCATAACTTGGTCTGGAGTCCAACCCCGAGCCTTGGCCAATTCTCTGGATCACTTCACGGGACCCCGTCACGAACCGTGAAGGCTCACACGGGCCATGAAATGGTTTGTGAGACCACACTTGATCCAAGGCTTGGCCACCAACCCCTAGAAGCACATTGGACCAACCCACAGAGGCCACCACGAACCATGGACTACCAAACGGTATGTGGTCCCGCACTTAGACCTCAATTCGAAACCCTTTTCCAGCATACTTCCAGTTACGGGCAGTCTCACTGCAAGGGCTATAACTTTCATATTCAAAATTCGAATTGAGTGAAACTAGTTTTGTTACGAAGATAACTCAAAGAACTTCGATTTGATATATAGAATCCCACAGAGTCCATACCGTACCAAAATATGTGGCTTCTCAAAGTCAGTACTGCCTAAATGGCCTTACAACCTTCCACAAAAATAGTTCTCTTGAATCCGGCCACTTAAATGCAACCCATGGCTATAAATATTCAACCATGACAAGTTCAACACTAACCTTGACCAACCATTATGAAGTTCAAAAATATTTGGGTCGTTACAAGTATTGAGATATGTTTGTCATTATGTTTATTAATGACATCTTGATCTACTCCAGAAATGAGGAGGAACATGTTGATCATCTCAAGAGTTTCCTCCAAACCTTTAAAGACCATAAGTTGTATGCCAAATTTTCCAAATGTGAGTTTTGGTTGGCATTTATGGCATTCCTTGGCCATATTGTATCGGGAGAAGGTATTAGAGTTGATTCCTAAAAAATTGAGGCAGTGAAGAACTAGCCAAGGCCCACAACACCAACTGAGATAAGAAGTTCCTTGGGTTTGGCCAATTATTAGAGGCGGTTTGTACAAGGTTTCTCATCTATATCAGCTCCCTTGACCAAGTTGACCTAGAAGAATATGAAATTCAATGGTTAGAGACTTCTGAGAAGAGTCTTTAAGAGTTGAAAACTAGGCTGACTACAACTCCATTTTTATCTCTATCCGAGGGAACAGATGGCCTTGTTGTGTACTGTGATGCTTCCAGAGTTGGTCTGGGGTGTGTACTAATGCAGAGAGCCAAGGTGATAGCATATGCCTCCATACAACTTAAGACTTATGAGAAGAACTACACAACTCATGATCTTGAGCTTGTTGTTGTGGTGTTTGCTCTTAAAATTTGGAGACACTATCTTTATTGTAGGCATGTGGATGTGTTCATGGACCACAAGAGCTTGCAGTATGTATTCAATCAAAAGGAGTTGAACCTGAGATAGAGCATATGGTTAGAGTTATTGAAGGACTATGACATGAGCATCCTCTATCACCCAGGTAAAGCTAATGTTGTTATGGATGCTCTAAGCAGGTTATCCATAGAAAGCACTGCTCGTATTGAGGATGAATAGAGAGAGTTGGCCAAAGAAGTGCATAGGCTCGCATGTTTACGGGTCCAGCTTGTTGATATAGATGAGGGAGGTATAGTTGTTCAAAATAGGGTTGAGTCTTCATATATCATTGAGGTAAAAGAAAAATGGGATTCGGATCCCATTCTTCTCTAGTTGAAGGAAGATGTTCAGAAGCAGAAAGTATTAGTTTTTGCAAAAGGGGGAGATGGGGTGCTAAGGTATATAGATAGATTGCGTGTTCCCAAGGTAGATGGCCTTCGTGATAGAATACTAGCAGAAGCCCATAGCACTAGATACTCTATTCATCAAGGATCCACAAATATGTATAAAGATTTATGAGAGATATACTGGTGGAGTGGTATGAAGAGAGACATTGCAGAGTTTGTCTCAAGGTGCCTAAATTGCTAGCAAGTCAAGGTAGAACATCAAAGGCCTTGTGGTGTGGCTTAGAATATAAAAATCCTAGAATGTAAGTGGGAGATGATTAGCATGGATTTTATAACTAGGTTATTGCGGTCTCGCAGACATCATGATTCCATCTGGGTAATAGTAGATAGGATGACCAAATCAACCCACTTCCTACCAGTTAAGACTACTGACACCGCAGAGGATTATGCCAGGCTATACATTCAAGAAATTATTAGATTGCATGGTGTTCCCTAATTCATTATTTCAGATAGAGGAGCCCAGTTCACAACATAGTTTTGGAAGCCCATTCTAAAAGGGCTTGGCACGAAGGTAAATCTTAGTACAACCTTCCATCCTCAGACAGATGGGCAGGTAGAGCTGACCATACAGAATCTTGAGGACATGTTGAGCACATGTGTTATATACTTCAAAGGTAAGTGGGATGATAACTTACCCTTGATTGAATTCTCTTACAATAACAGTTTCCAACCTAGCATACAGATGGCTCCTTATGAGGCTCTTTATGGGCAGAGATGTAGATCACCTATTGGTTGGTTTGAGGTTATTGACGTTAGGTTGATAGGACCTAAATTGGTTCACCAAGCTATAGAGAAGGTAAAATTCATTCAGGAGAGGTTGAAAATTGCACAAAGTAGCCAAAAATCATATACCGATGTTAGGAGGGGATACTTAGAGTTTGAGGTAAATGATTGGGTGTACTTGAAAGTTTCACTCATAAAAGGTATCATGAGATTTTGAAGGAAAAGAAAGCTAAGTCCTTGATATATTGGTCCTTATCAGATTATAAGAAGAATTGGTCATATCGCATATGAGTTGGAGTTACCAGCGGAGTTGGGTGCTATACATCCAGTATTCCATGTATCCATGCTTAAGAAATGCTTGAGAGACCCTCACTAGTTGTTTCGGTTGAGAGTGTTGGGATTAAAGATAACATGTTCGATGAAGAGATCCCAGTTTGAATTCTTGATCCCCAAGTTCGTAAATTGAGTACCAAAGATATTGCTTCGCTTAAAGTGCTATGGAGAAATCAATTCATTAAGGAAGCTACATTGAAAGCCGAGGAAGATATGAAAGAAAAGTATCCGCATTTATTTGTGCCCCCAGTGAGAATGTTAAAGGTAAATTCCCACGCTTGATCTCAAAGATTTGCATTCGTTTTAGTTTGAGTAACCTTGTATGCTTGAGTTCTATAGTAGCATGTGTGCTTTGAGTACATTCATGACATCGTTATCATTCGAGGATGAATGATCCCAAGGGGGAGATAATGTTACACCCTAGAAATTATCAAAATACCCCTAGATAACAGAAAGCCTCATAATACATCTTCTTGAACTCTTTTGGAAAATATGAGGTCGAAAATGCGATCAGTATGAAACATTGTGTGAAAAATGATCTCGGTTAATTTTTAGAGTAATCATATCAAAAGATAAATTTTTGATGCAAAAATGCAATTCCAGAAAAGTGCGCGACATGTTCGGGTCGTGGACTTTCACTTAAAATTTGATCCTATTATTTATACGGGATTAGAAAATCAATCAAAATTAATTTATGTGAAATTACACATAAATTGCATTGGACAAATGCGATTTATGTGTTATTTTAGGGAAAATTAGTTTTTGAATGCATTTTATGTTTTCCATCAAAAAAATGAACTAAAGCGCGACAAGTCCGCGTCGCGGACTTGCTCTACCACCTGACATTTAATTTTAAAATAGTAAAGACATTCTAATCTTTTTCCCACCCATCCTAGACCAAAATCTTGTCATTTTGAGGTCATTTTTCCCTACAAATTCAAGAACCCACGCTATTTCTTTCACTTTCACAAACATCATTCAAGGAATAACGATTAGGGGAAAAGGGAGAAGGGTTAGGGCTTGACAAAGTCTCTCTAGACTTCCAAAAAAACTCGTGCCCAGGTATGTAAGGCTACCTAAAAATTATATTTTCGCATTTATTTTATGTTCTTAGCAAGAAATCTAGTCAAGAGCCAAGTCAGTTTCTTTCCAGTGAAGTTGTTGAGAAATACTAAAGTTTACCTTGAAATTTTATTAAAATTATATTTCTTATTATAGGAATTTCATTGTTGAACATGTTTATTTAAATCATGAAGTATTATTATAGTTACAAGAATCCTAGTTGAGTTGCGAAATTATTTTCCTAGCATGTTTTACTTGCACTGAAAAATGATTAGTTTACTACAAGCATGTACCCAAATTTATGTACAGTTTGAGTTAAGAGATTCTCTTGAGATTAATTTAAGAGACAAGATTGAGAAAAGTTAGTTTAAAAAAATATATAGAGCCAAGGCTCCAAGTAGCAGATTTTCAGATTTCCCCTAAAGTGGGACACTTTCACAGTTATTGAGCACAATTCATGTTTTGCGAGTAGTATTGAGCACCGATATGGGTACGAGTTCAGATAACTCCATCCCTATAAACTACGTAGCCAACGTAGGATAGGATTGTACCAGATGTACAACTCCTCATATGCCACTGAGATGGCCCAGTTTATATGGATCCCTAACACTTCATCCCTTACCCTGACAAGGTATGGGATGGATCTAGAAATGTGGGCAAGATGTTGTATCATCATGAGGCTCATAGTGATAGTTGTCGGTTAGAGAAACTCCACAAGTTATAGTATGCATTATTTTCAGACACACACAAGGTTGCATTTATTTATGTATTAAATTAGATATTTTGCTATAATGTATTACTCATGGTATTGAACTATTTTCTACATGGGATCTATGATTTGAGTGTTATACCCTGCGTTTTCCTATTTTTTCCATTTTACATACTCGTACATTACAAGTACTGACTTCCTTTGGACCTACATTATTTTACGATGCATACATAGGTGATAGAGTCCCTCGGTAGGTGTATCATCAGGCGATCCAACAGTTCTACCTAGCCAGTGGTGAGACCTCTTTGCAGCCAGAGGGTCCTTGATGTTATTCCTTTCAATTTCAGTTATTTTCTTTTAGTTTGAGCTAGTCGTGGCCTGTCACGGTACCCATCCTCTAATCACGACTAGTAGAGGCTTCATAGACTAATAGACAGTATTTTAGTATTTCTCTCAAATTGTTAACTTCTCAGTTGGTCTGTTTCATTATAATTTCAGACATTGATTTAATAGTTTTGTTTGATCCTAGCCTATCATATTTTCTTAAGTCTTCCGTTGAGTAGAGTAGCTAGGCCAAGTGGATCTCTTGGGACCAGAGATGGTTCTAAGTGTCGACCACGTCTAGGGTGTAGACTCGGGGCATGACACACCTCCTTTAGCGTGACACATTTAATTAATTAGATCGTCACCTCCTTCAGCGTGACACATTAAATTATTATTGGATCGCCACCTCCTTCAGCGTGACACGTTAAAATATTATTAGATCTTCATCTCCTTCAGTATGATATATTATTTTATTATTAGATCATCACCTCTTTCAGCGTAGCGCATTAAATTATTATTAGATCATCACCTCCTTTAGCGTGGAATGTTAAATTATTATTTGATCGTCACATCCTTCAATATGACACAGTGATTTATTATTGGATTGTCACCACTTTCAGCGTGACACGTTAAAATTATTGTTGAATCAGCACCTTCTTTAGCGTGATACATTAAAATTATTATTGGATCGTCATCTCCTTCAGTATGACATGTTACACCAAGTTTGCCTGAATTATGTTCATATTTATGTTTCATTTATTGCTAACGTGCTTTTTCATATTTACAATACACAAGCGTGGACTATATCAGAAAGGACGCAGCACAACGTGGAATTGTTTCTTAGCAGCGAACTGGGACATAGTCTGAAGAGGATTGTCAAACTCTTTGGATACGAGCTGATGAGTGACTTCCACCACAATTCAACCTCACCCCTTGTCAGAAGGCATGTGGGTATTCCTTTGGGTATGTCTACTTCAGTTTCGTATCCTGTGAAATTCCAGCTCTCATTGGAGGTAATCTTTCCAATTTTAATGACAATGCACCAAGAGTTCTAAAAATTATGTCCACATAAGTTCTTATTTTTGGATGTGAGAAGCTCCACATTCATGGTTAAGAGGTTGCAAGCCTCTTGTTCATACTCAATCTATTTATCACTTTTCTCCCAACCGAAGGTTATCTTAGCATATGAAAATTTCCTTCTCAACCGATTGAGTCAAACTACAAGCAGTCTGATTTTCATGTCTGGGATATGTAGGTGGACTCGATGTTGAAAACTCAATGTACTCCAACCCCTTCTTATTCTGTTCTTAAGCTTTTTGGTCTCTCCATAATTTGACTTTGAGATAGCTTTTGAATCTTTTCGAAGTCGTGCGTAAAATCAGGTGTCATGAATTACAAGTAGCCCGAATTCTCATGCAACCTGAGATATGTAGAAAACTCAATACTAGGGTTCAACCATAATTCCTCAAGATCCTTACCATTCACCATTTCAATACGATGAATTATTGGACGGACAAAATTAGATTTGTCAACTTACTTTGCCTCAAATCTCTTTCATCCACCTAAGTCAAACGAGGACAGCTATTGACACCCAATTTTTACCTTCCAAAATATAAATTAATTATTGAGATTCTTCAATTTTTAATAATTTAAAATAATTATCTTTGAAAAATTCAAAAAGAAAATATATGTAAGTTATTGTTAGTGTTAATCTGTTAACTTTAATTATATATACGTATTGATTTATTACTTTTCATACCTTTTTTTTTATTTTTATCAATTACCTTAGTTTGACTATAAATTATTTTATATTTAATTAGTAAATAGTTAAATTAATTATTTCACTTCGTTAATTTCAAGAAGCTCTTTGATTTACTTATATTAATTCATCTCGTGGCCAATCTAATCAACTAATTTGATTCGGCTACGTTTTAAGTCCTAAATTGACCTTGATTATAACTTTAAATTGCTTAAATTTTTTATTATATTTTTCCATCCCCAACTCCTATTTGTTTTATCCGAATTATCCTATTTAGATAAAAAAAATCAGAAATTGGTCCAATCTTTGGACCAAATTTCTGCTCAATTCTTCCCCAACCTGGCCCAAACTTTTTTTTTTAAAAATAATAAAATCAGCCAACAATACACATTATACTATACCCAAACCCCCATGCAGCCCTTTTATTTTATCAACCTCACTACACGCACCCCCTTTCTCCTTACGCGTCTTTTTCCTGCACAACCAATGTCGCTTAAGCGTCTTCTTCCTCGAAATCGCAAAAATCCAGCAAAGCTTCAGCAAAGCAGCGTAAAGCTTAGACGCACAATATCCTTTTGACCAACAAAACAACAACCCAACGTTCCAAACCAGACGACAACGACAACAACTATACAAACGACCCTCCTCAACGTTTAACTTTGAAATTCAAATCAACCCTAATCCTAGTCATTTTCCCCCAAATTTTTATCTCAAATTTCTGTATAAATATCCCTCTGGAATCTGTAAAAGAGGGGGAATTTTTTGGGAGGGGAATTTGAATTTCCAAAAAAACAAAAGGAGAGGAATTTTTAGAGGGGGGGATGAGGGGGGAGGAAACAAAGAGTTAGATTTCAACCATAAGTTTTCATTCCAAATGTGCTCACAAAACAGAGATTGAATTCTGGGAGAACTCGACTTCCTCAAAATGTTTCTGTCATAAAATAAGGCTTCTTCTTTTCATCTTCTTATGAGCTTTCCATAGGAGTTTTTGTGTGGTAAAGCATTTGCGACCAGTTCATTTTGTCCCGTTTGCTACCCTTAGAAAGTTCATTTGAACTCCATCCTTGCACGTTAAGCCAGTTTCTCATTAAGTCAGTCTTCCCCATTCGAAAGGGAGTTAAAGTGCAAGTGTTAGAAGTCGAAAAGGGACTGATATACAGTGTATATACAGTCATGATGTGCACAGGGATTGGGCTCAAAAGCCTAAAAATTACATCAGATTGGAGAAGTGGGCCAAAAGCCCAAACTTTTACTCTCTTTTTTCATTTGAATTATTTACTTATTTGTATTTATTTGAACTCTAACATTATTGGTTTAGATTAATTTAATTCAATTTCCCTAACGATAAACCATTTTTATATTAATTCTTTTTTTAAGCGATCGCATTTACTATGGTTATTTTTGATAAAATTTCAAATTTTTTAAAAGTGGTCACGTTTGTCATTCCCATTTTAAAATGTTTCTTTTAAAATTTCAAGTCACTTTAAAGTTAAGTTAATAAAAAATATTTTTTTTACTTAGTTTATTCATCATATTTTCTAAAAAAAAATACAAAAATAATAATAATAAAATGTTCTCTTTTAAGTTAAAGTTTATTTCATAAATTTTATTTGGCTATAGTTTAGAAATTTAAACTATTTTAAGTCATCTTTCCAAAGTTAGGCAAATTTTGGAACTCTCTTTTTAAATTATTTTAGATTACTTAAAATAGATTTTCACTTGAAATATTTTAAAGTTTTAAATTTTTCGATAGTTAGTTAAAGTTAGTTTAATCGTCGATCAACCGCACATTAGAGGCTATTTTAAGTGCTCATACCTTCTTAAAATAGTTATAGAAACTCTTACCCTTTCTCTGAAATTTTTAGAATTTTTTGTTAAATCTTAAAAATTAAGTTTTCTTAATTTCTTATAAAAAAAAATTGGCGACTCTTTTATTTTTCAAAAAATTGGTTTTTTCTTAAAATTAGCTAAGTTTAAACTGATTTTTTTCCTAAAAAGTCATTTTTACAATTAACAGGGGGTATTATAGTAATTTAACATTCAAGTTTGGGAGTTCATACTTTTAAGATAGTATAAACCCTTTGAAAAAGTCACAATCCTTCGAAAAATCACAATTCTTGGAAAAAGCCACAACCTTTTGAAAAAGTCACAATTCTTCGATATCAAAAAATATTTGATTTCAATATAATATAATATAACTAAATAAATATAATATAAAATATATAAAAATATACTAAATTGTATTTTAAGTTGGGGGTATTATAGTAATTTAACACTCAAGTTAAGGAGTTCAAGCACTATTGAAAAAAATAATATCGAGAAATAATATATAATACAAAAATATAATTGAAGATAACTAGGACTTTAATATAAGGTAGATGAAGTATCAATCGACAAACTCCTCGTTCCATCAACGACATAAACATCCGGAAAACTTCTTATTCTGTTGTTTCTGGTGAACTCCTCGTTCTGTCGGAAATCTTTTCATTGGTGGACGTTTGTTCTCCCCCCTTCAGAACAGATTCCGGTGAGTTTGTCGGTCTTCTTCTTGTTGTTGTTCTATCAGTCTTCTTGTTGTTGTTTTATATTCCATTCTGGCAAACACAAGGAATCCTAATTTTCTTCTTTCTTCTTTCTTCTTTCTTCTTTCTTCTTTCTTTCTCTTTTTTGATGAGTTTCGGGACCATCAGATTTGGCGAGATCCGACGACCCTCTATATTTTCCAGCGGTGCATCTTCCAGTTAGAATTGCAGTCAGTCTTCTATGTGAATTTTCCAGCGAGAAATAGATTTCGGCGAAAAGCAGATTCCGCGTGAAGTTTTCCAACGACGTCTACAAATTGGTATCTTCCAACAACATACATTATTTTTTTGGACTAGAACACCAGGTGATACCTTCGAATTTCTTGTTATCTCTTATTTTAATCAGTTGTATCTTTTAATTGCTTATAGTTCTTGATCTTTACATATTTGTGCTATGGTTTCTTGGCTTTTGTATTGACTTTTACCATATATCCTTAGATTTATCATAAATTTATATTTATCATTTATTATATGTTTCCCGAGCTTACATATCATATTGTGTTGTGTTTACTTGTTTATTCATCTTGATTTGTACCTGATTGTTTGATTAGTAGTCTACCTTATATTTCACTATTCTGTAGTGTGGGGTTGTATAGTTTTCTCTAGATTGTATCTTCTTGATCTTGTAGCTTAGTGAATTTTTATTCTTAGTTTAGTGATGTCAAGATCTAATGGTGGACTAGGGTAATGTCGTTAATTGGGGTCAGAGGTAAGGGGTAGGGGTGGTAAGAGGGGCACGAGCTTATTTAAGTTAAGGGTAGGGTCGTGGAATATATGATCAATTACAGGGAAATCCATAGAGCTAGTGAAGTGTCTTAAGAGGAGACATATTCATATAGCGTGTGTTCAGGAGACCAGATGGGTAGGTACCAAATCTCGGATGTAGATTGGTATAAGTTATGATACTCGAGTGGGTCTAGGGATAGAAATAGTGTAGGTATCCTATTAGACGAGGACCTTAGGGATTATGTGGTTGAGGTTAGGAGGTTTAATGATAGGATGTTGTCTATCAAACTTGTGGTTGGTAGGCATGTAGTGAATTTAGTTAGTGCTTATACGCCTCAAGTAGGCTTAGATGAGGAAGTCAAAAAGCTTTTTTGGGAAGAGTTGGATGAAGTTGTGAGAGGCATACCAGAGACAAAAAATCTTCATTGGGGGTGACTTTAATGGGCATATAGGGGCAACCACTAGTGGGTTTGAAGATGTTCATGGAGGCTTTGGTTTTGGGGAGCGGAATGGAGGTGGGACGTCTCTCTTGGATTTTGCCAAAGCCTTTGAGTTAGTTCTTGCTAACTCATGTGTCCCGAAGAGGGAAAATCACCTGATTACCTTTCATAGTATGGTAGCTAAGACTCAGATTGATTAATTACTTCTCTGAAAGGGCGATAGAAGTCTTTGTAAGAATTGCAAGGTTATTCCGAGTGAAAATATTTCCACTCAACATAGGCTTCTAGTGATGGATTTAGAGATTAAGAGAGAAAAGAAGGAGAAGGCTTTTAAGGCCCTACCAAGGATTAGATGGGGAGGCTTGACTCCTGCCCTCTCACAAGAGATGGAAGAAAAGTTGAGTAGTTTAGAGGCTTGGAGTAGTGGCGTAGATGTGAACAATATGTTTGACACTACCGCTTGTTGCATTAGAAAAGTAGCTACCGAGGCACTAGGGGTTTCGAGAGGGACCTTTGGTGGACGTTTAGACGATTAGTGGTGAAATGACGATGTACAAGGCAAAGTAAAAGCTAAGAAGATTTCTTATACGAAGTGGTTGGAATGTAGGAATGATAAGGAAAAGCGAAGGCTTAAGGGGATTTATAAGACGACAAAGACATAAGCCAAGATAGAGCAGTGTTTGAGTGCCTATATGTGGACCTAAAGGATAAAGACGGGGACAGGAGATTGCATAGGTTCACTAAAGAGAGAGAAAGGAAAGCTCGAGACTTAGACCAAGTGAAGTGCATCAAGGATGAGTAGGGTGAGGTATTGGTGGATGATGAGACCTTCATTAAGCTTAGGTGGAAAGCCCACTTTCATAAACTAACAGAAAAGGAGATAGAGATATTGAGCTAGGTGAGTTAGCACACTCTGAAATTCATCGAGACTTTGATTATTGGAGGCGATTAAGAGTTGAGGATGTTAGACGTGCTATTAGTAGAATGAAGAGAGGGAGGGTGATCCGACCCGATGAGATTTCGATAGATTTTTGGAAGAACATGGTCAAGGATGTCATAGAGTTGTTGACTAGACTGTTCAATGTATCATAAAGACTGCCAAGATGCCCGATAAATAGAGGAGGAGTACAATGGTTTCATTGTGCAAGAACAAGGGTGATATCCAAAACTATAACAATTACAAGGGTATCAAGTTGTTAAGCCACACTATGAAGGTGTGGGAGAGAGTGATGGAGATGAGGGTGAGAAAAAGAGTGTATATTTCAGAGAATCAATTTAGATTCATGTCGGGGCGGTCAACTATTGAAGTAGTTCATCTTGTTCGGAGATTAGTGGAGAAGTATAGGAAAAGAAAGAAGGATCTTCATATGGTGTTCATTGATCTCGAGAAGACCTATGACAAAGTTCCAAAGGATATCCAATGGAGGCGTCTAGAGGTGAAAGGTGTTCCAATGGTGTATATTAGGGTGATAAAAGACATGTACGATAGAGCTAAAACTCAAGTAAGAACGGTGGGAGGAGACTCTTGAGTATTTTCCTATCGACATAGGACTTCATCAAGGATTTGTGTTGAGCCTTTTTTTGTTTGCCTTGGTGATAGATGAGCTGACACAGTCTATTCAAGAGGAGGTTCCATGGTGTATGCTATTTACAGATGACATAGTACTGATTGATAAGACTTGGGCTAAAGTTAATGATAGATTGGAGTTTTGGAGACACATTTTGGAAGTCAAAGGGTTCAAACTGAGCAAAACCAAAAGAGAATACTTGGAGTACAAACTCAGTGTTACGAGGGATGAAGCAAACATTTATGTGAGGCTTGCCACTCGACCTATTTCCAAGAGATAAAACTTTAAATATCTTGGTCCATCATTCAGAGTAGTGGTAATATCAACGATGATGTCACACACCGTATTGGGAAAACATGGACGAAATAGAGGTTTGCCTCTGGAGTACTATGTGATAAGAAGATACCACCTAAACTCAAAGGTAAGTTTTACAGGATGGTGGTTAAACCATCTTTGTTGTATGGGGTGGAGTGTTGGTTAATAGAAAACTCACATGTTTAGAAGATGCAGGTCGTAGAGATAAGAATGTTGAGATGGATGTGTGGATATACCAAGAGTGATAAGATTAGGAATGAAATAATTCGGGAGAAGCTAGAGGTGGCCCCTTTGGCTCACAAGATGAGGGAAGTGAGGCTGTGATGGTTTGGACATGTGCAGCAAAGAAGTATTGATGCTCTTATTAGGAGGTGCGACAGGTTGGATTTAGGAGTTACTCGGAGGAGTAGAGGTATACCATAGAAGTATTGGGGGGAGGTGATCAGGTAATATATAGTGAAACTTTATCTCACCGAGGACATGACCTTAGATAGGAAGGAGTGGAGGTTGCGAATTAGAATAGCAGGCTAATAAGTTAGTAGGGTTAGGTTGATGTTTGGCCGTGGGGTATAGTAGCGTAGTAGAAGTTATTATGTCTTTATATTTTGTGTTGTCATTATCCATCCTATATATGTTAATTGTATCGTATTTTCTGACTATCATATGCTTTTCGTTATTAGTCAGTCTTTATGTTTCCTTTTCTTTTTTCCATATCTAGTTTATTCTGCTTATGAATTTTTGAGACGAGGGTTCCCAGGAAACAACATATTTGCCTCTATGAGGTAATGATAAGGTCTGCGTACATTCTACCCTCCCCAGACCCTACTTGTGGGATTTCACTGGGTATGTTGTTGTTTATAACTAGGACTTTAGCAATATTACATTATTAAAAGTTCTTGAGATAAATTTATAATATTAAATTTTCTATTAGAAGAACTTAATAACTTTAGAGTATTTTTTAAATTTTAATATTAAGATATATAAACTTAATTAGATTACTCGTGCGAAACATCTAACGAAAACTATCCAACCTACGTGTATGTCTCACTCATTTCTCCCTATTTTTCTTTGCAAATCTTCTCTTTCATCCAGGAACCCACATGACTTACACATCTATTCATACAAAACCTCACACAAACAATAAACTCAAAGCACACACATAAATCTGCCATCTCTCAACTTCCCCATGTTTCTCTCAACTTTCTCCACATCCAACTCCCTCATGTTCCTTTTAATTAGAACCAGACTCACACCCAAAAAGATATAAAATAGATATCTTAGAATACAGAGAGAGGACGGAAAAAATCAGAGCATCACACATAATAAAAGCAAGAGAGAAGAAAAAGGATAGTAGTTTACATTTGCTTCTCTTTGGGCTAGCAAAATTGTTCTTTGGTTCGAGTTAACTGTTAGGGATCCCATTCGTTGGCTCCGCTTTAAATCTTAGAAGTGTTTAGTATTCACTAGCTCGTGGAAATCCGTAGATTAGTAGCAGCTCTTCTCTTCTGAACGTGTAAATTTCGAGAAGAGTTACTTTTGTAACCCTTTGTCCCAATTGAATATGGCGTCAAATAAAATGTAATATTTGCTTACTCTTCTGTTAATTTTTTCTAGCAACATCTTTCTTTTGGTTTTAAATTTGATTAAGTTTTATCTTCCGTAAATGGGATTAGTTCCTTGTCAAGTTATTTTTGTATTGCTTACTTCTTTGAATAAATGTTTGGAGTTTTTTTTTTTCAAATTTGTTTATTTCCTTTTCTTTCCTTCCAGAAGGAAACATATTGAGTTGAATAATTGATTAGCCCATAAGTTAGTAGAGAAGTCTTATATTAGTTGATAAAATGAAGTTGGGATAGTTGCTTTTGGTAGTAATTTATTTGAGGGAGTGAAAAATGTGAGAAGGTTTTACTATTAAATAAAAATTGGTCTGTCTAATTGAGTCTTGCATAAACAAGTATAACTTTGATTTTTATTTATTTTTAGATGCTCATTTTTTAAGTTTAAGTATTTAAGGAAATGGTCATGTTTAAAAATAATTAAGCTTTTTTTAGATATATCATATGTTGTCGGATTATAATGTTAGTAATTTGGTTGGATCTCTGTTGGGATGCTACATTTTTGTTAAAGCTGTGAACGCAGTAGCTTATATAGTGGTCCTTATTTTGTTTTCTAAGGAGTATTAACTACAAAGATTTTTTTAAAAATTTTGAATCTTTAATATATTTGGAATTAACTGATAATCAAGAGGGGGGAGGAGGGTGAATTGAAATTTAACAGCCGACTTCCAATAAGGTCAGTCAAATAATTTTCTGACTTTAATAAGGAAAGTGATCAAAACGCAGTATGTAGAATAATGGAATTTGACAATTTTTTTATATTGGTTCAGAATACCGATGTAGTGCCTACTTCTAGTCCCCTTGGATCACAAGGGTTTCCTTCAAAGCTCAAAGTGTAATGTTGCAGTACGAAGGTTGAACTTCTTCTGATTCGCAGATCAGACTTCTTCTAAACACTCTCTATTTTTCATTAGTTTAGAATATCTTATTTCTCTCTTTTTTTTTAGTTCACACTAGACGTACAAACTTTTACAATGAGTAGAATGACAATATTGAAGCTAGAGCTTTTAAGTGAGTGTTCATACATCCTTCGAGTGAACTGAGAGAAACTATAAGGTCTCGTTGGATTGAGATAGTCGAAGCTTTGCTAGGAAGTTGGCTCCCTTTGTTCTGATGCCAATTTGCTTGGCTCCCCTGTTTTCTTGAACTTATCTTTTCTCCCCCTTGGCATGATCAAAAAGGAAAAAGAAACAAAGATACACACAGACACAAAGAGATACATGCAAAAATAAAAGATTAACTACAAAAGGGAGGTGCCCCTAAAAGTCAGAAACAAAAGCTAAGTACGACGATAACAAGACTCAATATTACAGTCCAAATAAATTGTCTGAAAGAGGAAATAATATCAACGACAACCAAGAAAATACTTTAGAGTGTTGAGCACATTCCTACAGAAAGTATCAAAGGAGAGCTCAATATTTTTGGAGAAGGTAGAGCAAGAGGTTTGAATAGAGATGGCAAGATCATTACTTGATGATTTGAATCAAGAGTTCATGGTGTCAACTTGCTTGATCAACTTGTTAATAGTACGGACACCCTCTTTCTTCAGTTCGCCTAAGTCCAAATGAATTTACCCGACCTCAATACTTGTGTCTTTGCTAATTTGTAATACCTTGTCAAGAGATTCCTGAATGCCTTTTTTGTGCCAAGTTTTGTTAACAAGAGTGCAAAACCATGCTTGTGAAGGTTCGATAGTCTTAAGTGGATGACACTTCAGAGGCTTAAAATCTAGAGAGATTTACCTGAGACTCAATAAGAATTCTTAAAATCAGTAACTCGTAGGGCAGGCTGGCAGTGGTTGGTATCTTCAACACTTTCAAGCATGTATTCTTTGAACCAAAAGCCCCAATTGATGTGGTATTTCTTTAGCAGGAAGTAAAGAACATAGGCATCTTTGTTGGAGATGTTGCTTAGAGATTTTTTCCTTGGCATTAGGGTTGTGGAAACAATGTGTGCCAAGATTCTATTCTCAAAACATAGAGATAAAGGACCAAAGTTGGATAAGTCAGAGTTGTCTTCAGCTATGGCGACCTTTGCTTCTTCCAGAGACTTCAAAATCCTCTGGCCAAGTACCACTCATATACAAAACTTTTTTGGTGAACACTAAACCAAACATATCTTTGAAAAGGTCTTCGTTAATGATGATGCGAGTTCCTAGGACTAGGGACTCTAAGTCTTCTTCATCTGAGGGACGAAGGTTGGCGTAAAACATTCTTACCGTCTCTTCATAGCATTCCAGACCACACAACCTCAAGAGAAGAGAGAGCTTTTGAGCTCTGAGATAAGAACTGATATGATAATATGAGTCTTCTAACTGTTTCAAGTTGACTACATGCCCAACAATAATAGGACGCTTTTTGAAACTTTCATACTTCTTATTTTCTTTTCCCTAGAAATTTTTAGAGTAATTCTCACAGAAGGGTTCAGAGATGAAAAAACAGGTCATTTCAGAATTTTTCTTTCTGAGGGGAGAAGATTTCCTCTTGGTAGAAAAGGGCTTAGCAAAGGATTCTGCCTCTGACGAGTTGGAGGACAGAAAATCTATCTCAAAGGAGGAACAATTGATAGGGATTTTTTGAGACGTCATGGATTGGGTGTGAGTCATGGTGAGAAGAGAAAGAAGATGACCGATTTGAGAGAGTGAGACGAAGAGATGAGGCCAAGAGAGGTTAAATAAGAGGAGTAATTTATGAATGGAATTTGAAACGAAAAGGCACTGGGAACTGGGAGTTCTAACTAACGAAGAGGTGCTCAATAAATAGGGGTAATAATTACAAATAAGCAGATGGAAACTAATAATAAGATGGGTAAGAAAATATTTTGACATATGTATTAATGAGAAGAAGAAAATATGTGAACAAAAATAATTTTACAAAGGTCAAATATTTAATTTATTTCATAGGAAACAAAATCTTTCTTCATGCAAAGACTTTGTAAAAATATTAGCAAGTTAATTTTTGGAATCCACGAATTTTAAAAGAAAATCTCCTTTTTCACATAATCTATGATAAAGTGATGTTTGATATCAATATGTTTTTCTCTATAATGATGCATAGGAATTTTGAAAGACTGATAGCACTAGTATTATTACATATAATGGGTACGCCATTAAAAAATAAGTTAAAATCTTCAAATTGATGCATTAACCAAACTAATTGAGTACCACAACTTCTAATGGCTATGTATTCCGACTCAGTGGTAGACAATGGCACAGAGGTTTGCTTTTTGTTGTGCCAAGAAATCAAAGACTCACCTAGCAATTGACATGAGCCGCTAATGTTTTTTCTATCATTATTATCTCCTATAAAATCTACATATGAATAGTCAGTTAGTGATAAATGAGAGGAATTAGGACACCACAATCTTATTTCTGAAGCTCCAATTAGCAGTAAGATGAGACTCTTTGGGAGTCGACTAAAATCTTGCATATTTGCATATGTTAAACATTATATTTGGTTGACTGACAGTGTGATAGAGTAGCGAGCCAATCATTTTTCGATACATTTTATCATTGACATCATTTCCAGCATTGTCATTTTCAAGGCAAGTTGAGCAAATCATAGGGGTTCCATAAGCCTTAGCTTTCTCCATCCCAAAGCATTCAATTAATTCCTTGCGTATTTATGTAATGACATGGTTGGTTATTTTTGACTTTATCTGTGAAAATTACTATTTACCCTTCTGTAAATTTCTTTAGGCTTATTTTGAACTATCTGTATTGTTGGAACTGAAATTTGAAGTTTTAAAATAAAA
Source organism: Solanum aculeatissimum (assembly GCA_038996855.1). NCBI lineage: Eukaryota > Viridiplantae > Streptophyta > Magnoliopsida > Solanales > Solanaceae > Solanum > Solanum aculeatissimum. Next base: position 4,841 of record JBCEWC010004134.1, on the reverse strand, counting down.
ATTTTGAGTTTTAGCATTTTTTGGAAGCTTAAGTTAATGAAAAAGTGAATTTTCATACCATTTTGAGTTTTTGATGTCGGATCGGGGATTCGTCAATTTCTTTTGCTTTGGAATGTCGAAACTGGTCTACAAAAAGTTACAGAATTGAATTTGGAGTTAAAATGAGATTTTTAGGCTCAAAGTTGTGATTTTAGTCATTTTTGGAACCAAAATTTGACTTTGGTCAACATTCGGACTATGGGAGCTCAGATCGGATTTCCAATAGTTTTAGTAGTTCAGGATGGTGGAACTAACGCTAGGAATGGTCTCGTTATATTTTTTCAGAGTTGTCGAGGGCAGTTTTGATATTTTGTGTTTTAAACTAGTTTCATCAAGTTGCATTGGTAAATGTGGTGATAAGGCCTTGAAATCGATTCCTGATGATTTTGTTGAGTACAAATCGCTGTTTCTTGTATGGATAAATGTAAAGTTTGTGTATTTATGATTCCAGATGAGTTTTGAGGGTCCATTCCGAGCAGAAAATTGGACTTGGCATTGCTGGTTTGCTAATATTTGGTGCAGGTGTGTTTCCTTCTCTGCATTCATGGAGGTCTGGTGAGCTTACCCTCTGCAATCATGGAGGGCTGGTCCGCATTCACGAAGTAGCTTGTGTGTGTGAGTGTCCCCCCGTCCCATTTGCTCTTCGCGTTTGCGGGGTGGTCTCCGCGATCACAGAGGTCTTTTTGACAGTTATCTCCACATTCGTGGGACCCCATCCACATTCGTACAGAACATTTTGTAACTGGACAGTGTTAAAATTGGGAAACAATATTTTTATTTCATTTTCGAACTTCCAAGCTTTTTGAGGAGATTTTGAAGAAGGATTTTTGAAAGGTTTTGTTGGGTAACTATTTTTAACATTATGTTCATCATTTTTCATAAGTTTTACCTTGATTGTCCTAAATTTCTTGATTTTATATGCCCAAAATTGGAGATTTTTAGATTATGATTTATAAACTTTGAATGTTGATTTCTCATTCGTTTTAAACTTGATTTTGGTGGGATTTTCACCCACGAACTCTATTTTTTTACATAGAACTTGATTTTAAAGTCAATTTTTAAAATTAAAAAATTTAGATTTTAATCTAAAAATTAACCATTTTGCCCATAAGCCTAATTCATGCTAATTTGAGTATCAAAATGCTCATCTTGATGCATAGTATCTGATTTTGATAGTGATTGGTCGATTTGAGGATAATTTAGAGGTTTGAGTTGATTGAAAGCTTGTCCGAGTGTCATTTCAACATTGAGGTAGGTTTGGCTAATCTTGTTGGGACTGGATTTGAGTTATTGATCATATTTATTTTATAATTATGAGATGTAGACTGATTCATGAGTAATGGTGTTGATGGGATAAGATGTTGATGGAAATGTGCTTCCGGTTAAGCTAAATTGTGAGTAATTGTGATACTATTCTTAATCTGAGATGAAAACTGGTGGATTGAGATCCTGTTAGATAATATTATGATAAAGTGAGGCTTGTGATGCTATTTGGAGGAAACGCATTGGTGACTTGATGGTTAATGAGTCACTCTGATGATCATGTATTTATCTATCTTGTGAACGAGTAAGGTTAAATACTTGTGATATGCTTATTCGTGGACATATTAATGATGGATTTATATTGTGGGGACGAGTGAGGTCCGATATTTTTGATATATTTGATCATTGATATAGTTAGGGTTACCTGAGATATTATGATGGATTGTGACACTTGATATTATTTTTCATGTTATGTGAGGCATTTACTGTATTATTCTCACCATGATTTTGATATAATTATGCACATATTTGAGTGGATATCATTGCCTTGTGTTGTTTATGTTGCACTATATCACCCCTTGATCTGAGTAGGAGGTAAGGGTGACATTTCCATAGTTGTACCATCCCCTTGACCCGAGTAGGAGGCAAGGGTGAGATCCATACTTGTTTATCCCTTGACCGTAGACAGGTGGCAAGGTTGAGACCTTATACCACTGCTTGACTACAGGCAGGTGGCAAGGTTGATACATTGTGATACCCTTGACCACGAGTATGTGGCAAGGTTGAGAGATACTTGATATGTGAATTAATGATACTTCGTATACTGTGTATATATTGTTTATGGTGTTGTAATATTGGACATATGAGAGATCTTATAAGGCTTTATGCATATTTTTATTGTGTACTAACCCCTTTTGGATGCAGGTGCAGAATTATTGTTATTACATATTTGTTCGACTTCTCTTACACAGTTGGTTGAACCTACTGGGTACATTTTGGTGTACTCAATCCTACTTTGTTTCCTCCCTACAAGTTGAGCACAGGTTTGTTGACTCAATCTTATTAGCATTTTTTACATCCATCCAGATCCTACCGGTGAGGCTCATGACTTTGAGTTGTCATGGATTTTTGAGATTATCTTTACTGCTTTCTACTATACTTGTATTAGACACTACGAGACAGTCTTGTATTTCATTTTGAGACTGTTGTATTTATCTTTCGCACCACTATACATGCTCTTTTACTCATGACTCCAAGTTTTGGAATATTTAATGATATGTAGTGTTGATTTCCGCTTTATTTCATTCTTTATTAGTCATAATCCATTTTGGGTTATGATAAGTTTGGTATCCAAACTCTAGGTTCGTTGGGCTCATGAGTCAAGAGCAGGGTGTCTAGTAGAGTATCGTGAATCGGTGTGTAGACATCCACACCTATCTCTGGGAGGCTACAAGATACTCTTTAGGAAAAACTTCCATGTCTTGCTTCTGATTCGTGTGTTTCTTCATATCACATACTTTGAAAGTATCTAATCTACTCCTTTTTCTGCACAGATATCGATTATCAGATCCCAATGATCTGTGGGTGAGCCCAACTCATCTGATATGATTCTCACTCCTGGTCGAGGCAGAGTTCGGGATAGGGCCAGGGGTCGAGGACTTGCTAGAGAGGAGACTCCGATTGAGGAAAGACGAGATATATTTCTCCGGAGCCAGCTTATGAGCCTGATGGGCCTACATATCCTATTCCACCACCCTCAGCTCCATCCCTTACAACTTCAGTCTAGGAGTTGTTATTGAGGTTATTGGCTAGATTGGAGGGAGATCCTCCAACCCAGCTACTGTTGATGTGCTAGTTTCTGCAGCATCGATTAATCCTCCTATAGCCCCATCCGAGAAAGCTATGGTGCATGTGGGTCCTTCTTCTATTCCATCGGATTCCTCTATGGTTGTTGTGACTCCACACCATGTATCTCAAACAAGTTCAGGTTCCCACTTTCAGAGTTTGGCAATTGCTCCATCAATAGCATCACCTTATTTATGGTGCCACCTTCTCTTGCCAGTCTAGCCATGTCCACAACTGAGCAAAAGAGTTTTGAGAGGTTTGTTCGACTAGCTCCTTCGAGATTTAATGGCGCCCCAGGTGATAGATCTTATGATTTCTTATCAGAGTGTCAGGACCAACAGTGTAATTTAGCCATCTTGGAGTCGCATGGAGTTTCTTATACCACTTATCAGTTTACCAGTCTCACCAAAGAGTGACGGAGGTCAATTGTGGCTCATCAACCTGTTGGATCTCCAGTTATGACATAGGGGCAGTTTACAACAGTATTTTTGGAGAGGTTCATGCCATACAACCTTCAAGACAATCATCAGGATAAGTTTAATAGGCTTCAGCAGGGTTCTATGCCAGTGTTAGACTATGCGACCAAACTTCATACCTTGTCTAGATATGCTTTGTCCAACATCCCTACTGAGTTTGAGAGGATTTGGAATTTTGCCAAGGGATTGGCAAGGTATCTTTAGGAGGCTTCAGCTTCCTTAGTCTTAGTTGGAGGCACATTTTAGAGTGTTATTGATCACGGTCATATGATAGAGCACATCAAGCATGAGAGACGGGGTGGGGAAAGGAGGCTCCCTCAGCATGGGCAGTTTAGAGGTCATTCGCCATGGGATCAAGAGTTTTAAAGGCAGGGCCATCAGGGTCAGGAAGTTCAGGAAACTCTTCCAGTATCTAACATTGTTGATAGGTCTAGGTCTACTTAGATAAGTCATGATAGTTCTCTTAGTTTGATCAGACGTGGTGGTTCTTCGGCACAGTCATTAGAGGGACAGGACCCTTGAGGCTGCTATGTCTGTGACGAGGTTGGACACTTTGCCAATCATTATCCGCATCATGCTTTCCCTGATCAGGCTTCAAGGTCTCAGTCAACCCGTCCAGCCCCAGGACCAGCAACTAGAGAGACGTCTCAGGGCATGAGGGCAGGTACTAGATAAAGAGGTGGCATAGTGAGAGGTGGAGCCATGGAGGACTACAGGCTAGTGGTGGACGTAGAGTTTGTTATGTTATTCAAGATAGATTCGAGGCAGAGGCTTTTGATGCAGTTATCACATGTATGGTTCTAGTGTGCCATCGTTCAACTTCAATGTTATTTGATCTAGGCTCTACTTATTCCTATGTGTCGGCCCATGAGGGATCCCTAAAGTGAGGCAAAATGTTGTCCAAGGTTTGGGGTTGGACTCTGAACCAAGTGATACTCCACGGACCAGTACACAGTCCGTGTGCAGCTACAAGGTCTGTGAGGCCCCTCGTGTAGTGATCCAGAATGCCCCCTAAGAGTTCAAGCCAAAGACGAGACCAAGTGAATTCTCACGGGCAGGTACACAGCCCATGGACATGTACATGACCACTGTAGACTTTCGTGAAGCACTATTTCAGTGAATTAGTCTGTTTCATTAATGATTAATTCGTAATTTAGTTAGATCCTATGCCCCTTTTAGGCTTTCTAAGGTCTCCTAAACCCCCTAAATCAAACCCTA